>JAMKCH010084909.1:0-53230 GCA_023653785.1 Ophioderma brevispina | reverse complement strand
ATGTTAATCTTCGCCAGGTTGAAAATGAAATGTAACCACCTAAACCAAGGGTGTAAGGGCATAATCTAGGCCGATTTGGTACTGTTTAATAAATACAGAATAAATCCCAAACCTACATTTTGATAACCTTTTCGAATTAAGAAAAAAAATAACTTTCAAAAAAAAAAAAAACATTTTAAAAATAATACTTTTACTTTTGTTTTAATGAATTATATTATTGTGTTTAATACATTGTCCTAGAAAGTGGTTCATTTTAACACAGTTTAAAGCCTTGCACTCATAGAATGCCTGAGCATTTCTAGCAAAAAGAAAATAATTTGAAATAATTCAATATATTTTGGTATCTCAATTATGGAACATCCAAAGATGATTTTTGGTACACTTTGAGTTCTATAATGTCTTTACAACTTCAAGCAAGGAGTTTTGACATGGAGAATGTGACTTACCCCTATGGAGTATAAGCTGAAAACTGTTAAGAGGTCAAAAGTTTAAATTTAGCTTCTACAGGGTCAAATATTAAAAAAAACGCTTCAATTCATGGGAATGGTCTCATATTATTGTAATGCATTCACAAATAAATAAGGGATAGTTTGGACAATGTACATGTACAGTTACTCAAGTTACACCCAAAACCACCACCCCCTATACAACACCCCATATAACCTGGATGCCACCAGCATTAGAAGGTACAAGTATATGGGTAGTACTATAGGTGCGTAACTTGTTAATTTCTCATTGCAGAAGGTCAAAACTATCCTTATATTTTAATTGTGAGAACATTACAAACAATATGAGACCATTTCCAACTGAATGAAGCTTTTTTTTTAATATTGACCCCTGTAGAAGCTAATTTAACCTTTGACCTCTAATAACAGTTTTCAGCTTATAACTCCATAGGGTAAGTCGGGTCGCACAAACTATACATTTTTTACTCCTTGTGATCCTACAAACAATTGGTTTGCAATTTAACAACTTGGACCACATTCAATTTTTGACCCCTGTATAATCTTTTTCGAAGCCCCTCGCTCGTTAGCCATACCCCTATATGGCCATCATACATTTTTTGTGTGTACTGTCAAGTGTTAGGAACCCCTGGTATCGTGCCTCTTTGCCCCCCAGGTGATAACCACTAAGGCTTCTTTTGATGTCTGGCTCATCCACTATTTGCTTAATCGGAAAATGGGAAGAAATATCAAAAATCAGATTTTTGCATGTCCGTATCACAAATGGGATCCTAAATACCCTACAAGTGATTAGTGAGTAAACCAAACGCAAAAACTTAATGAGGAGAAAATCGGATATTTCAGTCAGTCAGTCAGTCAAAGATTCATATCGTTGCATATGCTGTTTTTTTTTTTATTCTTCATTTGTAAAAAAATAACTTATGTGCATTCACAATTCATCCTTCACTTTTAGCGATTCCTGTAAATTTCAATTATTTTGGACTCTTTTGTGTGTTTGTGTAAATCATATAGGGTCCTTTAAGGCGACTCAGAGATTTCCCAGGAAGGAGGCACTCATTTTTCAACAAATCGTTGTTTTTGGATATGACACGATGCTTGTCATATACTAATCACTCAGTGTGAAATAGCTAAGCTCCAAATCGAAGTCCTTTATATAGAAAATCATACTTTGTTATAAATCCAGAATTTTTTTAACACAGTATCCTATGGGACGTAATACTGTTAAATGCATGGCAGGGTTATATCTAGGCTACTCTGAGTTGCCGGTTGTAAATCTTGAAATTTACTACACTTATGGCCAAAATGGACCAAAACATAGTTTATTTGGAAATTTATGTAGTAATTTTTCATTTCACTAAGTAAAGTGCCATTTGGCAAACCTTCCAAATGACATTCTGTGCCGGCGGTGGGAGCAAGTGCGGTCATGGCCGACCGCCGCCAACCGGCGTAGCTATATCCATGCCTTGCAGAAAAGTGGGAAAAATTGATTCATCTCAACTTTGGAATTGAGCATTTTAGGTGACATCTTTAATTCTAAATTGACTATTTTTTTTAATTATTAAATTAATTTGTATGTATGTATTGCATATAGATCGCAGGATATCAGCTTTTAACTTTGCTTGACATTAAATACTTGAGCTATCTCTTTACCGATGTCCGCAAGAGCGTGCTTAACTCATGGTTTTGGTGTATTGTGTGTTTTGTCATGATTGACAGCAGCCTTTTTTCATTGTCATTAAACGGCTGCACAATGACCGTCCAGTGCCCCTCCCATGAGGTTTCAAAATTATCCAAATTTTTAAAAAAGGGAGACTCTTCAGACGCTAAGGAGAACAGATATCAGAAATAACTATACTTCATAAGGTCACAAGCAAGGACTGCTGCCCTTGCCGACACTACAAACATCCTGCGCGGCCTATAAATTTAGCTATTTCCAATTGCAGTCGTGAACAAAAAAACTTGGGGAATAAATACCACACTCAATAAGCCTAATCGGCATTATGACTTCCGGTTGGAATGCGCATGTGGCAGGTCAGTTCGCAGGGAGGTCAGAAGTCCTCAACACGAAGAGGGTGCTGTACATTCTCCAATGCGATGCAATAGTAGCTACATGAATTCATTGGATTTTTGGACTACGAAAAGAGTAAGTTATAAGAGAGAGGCTGGGTGATAGATCAATTATGTTCATCACACTTTATTTCCATATCAACAGTATGAAAACAAAACAGTATATGGAGGATGGTGGAGTTGAGCAAAAGGTCTTATAGGGCCAAAACACTCCCCCCCTTGGACTAATTAACACGCAAAAAAAAAGAAACAGGGATAACTATCAAGACATGCCAGAAAGTGGTACACTTGTAAACACTGTGTAACACATTTTCTTTTGGTTAGACTAAAATCATAGCAATACTCTTGGTTCACTGTAGTTGTCTGGCGACTCTTTGCATGCAGTGTTAGTAAGGTCTCTACCAAGAAAAAGGGAAACCATTTTTTGGACATCAACGGTTCAAGTAATTAGATATACACCACTGTGCTTATGTGGAGGCCTGGATGTTTGTTTGGCTAGAGTGACCCTAACACTCTGCAGTTCTTTCGTATAGCAATGCCTAGTAGTAATGTTTACAATTTGGTAGGTATTGATAATAACATGATTTGTCACACAGAGTATGTTACCTCTTAAATTTAGAAAATTTTTCTTGTTATGGAACTAAAAAAGATTATTTTTTTCCTTTGAAGGGCCACTTTCATTATTTATGAACGATTGTGTATGTGTACATTGTGTGGTGTGTGTGTTTGCATATGGATGTGTGTGTGTTTTTTTTTTTTTTTTTTTTTAAATTAAAAAAAATGTCGGTACATAAAAATTAAAAAGTTTCAAATGTGGGGTATGACAGCAAAACATTAAATGTACAGGTTTGGGGGGGTTCTCACATTGGAAGATGGTTATGTACCACTATAAGTCCTCATTTTCAGGCGCTTTTCAGTTCCAGTGACCCCGATTTTAGCACCATTTCCAGCGACCCTACTTTCCATGTCCCAAGCCACATTCTACCAAAATTGTCTCTTCAAAACCCTCAAAAAGTGCTGGGAATTGAGGGAGATCGCAGCTTATTTTCTTAAATTTTCTGACAACTAGTTTTGGAGACCTCATTTTTTGGGCCTCAATCAGCCCCCCCCACCCCCGGCGGTACAGGTTTATTATAGTGATTAGTTGATACGTTTGTCCCCCTGAGTTTGGACCGTAAATTGTTCAATTTAGTTGGAGAGGGAAAATGTAAGAATTCAAATGCACGTGCCACACCGGATTATTTTGGAGGACACTACGGTCACTAAACTCACTCACCTGCCACCATAAATACCAATCATTCGTTGGAAACGCACAATAGTGTATTTCAGGGCTTGACATTCCTCACAATAACATGATTTAACAGAAAAGTCCCTGAGCCTCATTGAAATTTTTCACCTCTGCAAAAATGGTAGGGGTCACATATCGATGAATCGAGTATAAGAAAGAAGAAAGCAAATTGAAAAAATAAAAGACCAAAAGTTTGCAGGAGATCTGTAGGACAAAATTTAGTAAGTACTTTGGTTGGACAGGCCTCAGTGAATAATACGTGGGTGACAGGTGGAAAAGTTTGCTTATTAAATGGTTGATTTGGTGTGACGTGGTGGCTGACGGGAAGGGGAATGTCTATGTAAATGCACTTAGCTTTATAACATAGATCAGGGTTTAATAACTTTGACCATTCTGCCAATATCAGGTCAACAGATGGGATGTAGTTTACTTCTCATTCTGGAGATGGAAAATTGGGGAAGAGGTCAGAATGGAAGAAAAATTCATTTCTTCAAAGTGGTAATAAAGTTGAGGAAAACAGCAGTTAATGCGTACTGTAACTAGTCTGTTACTAATTCCCTGGCACGGGCCATTACACCAAGCCCTTCCTAATTCATCAAGGTCATCTAGAGTGTTACGGTTGAATCCCTGAGATACCACGTACCGTCAACACCTCCCTATGTACACAAAGGAAGCATTTTATAATACCTGCCACATGTTTGATTGAGATCTCGATAACTTGGAGCCAAGTACGTGTTAAGCAATAAATTGACAAAAATTAGGTTTTTAACCTATATTAGTTAGTCTTTTGTAGCGTTTTGCTGCCCTGGTTGATGCATACTAAAATCGTGGTTGAAAGGGGACAAAGTCAGTATGCATGGTTGTGATGGACGTTGATGGGTGGGGGTAAGTCAGGTATTGATGAATACAGGATCCAATGGGTGAGGTGATGGCTGGTGGAGCCCGTGTTGATGGAATAGTGGCGTCAGCAGGGGATCACGTTTGTGACAGTAGTAGGGCCACATGCATTTAAGTGGAGCATTTACCGTATTTTGTTGTTGTTTTTCTTTTATCTTAAGTGAGGAGATTTGCATGTTAAGACAAACACGATGGATAGAATGTTTTCAATTTTATAAGATATCCAAGTGATTCCAAAATCCATATTTTTGTTTATAAATAATTAATTGGCCAATCAAGTATGATTTGCAAGTCTTGCACTTGCCATTTGAGCCCAATTTGAGCAATTTCTGGGAAGCCTTTCCTGTTTTTTTTAAAATTAAAAATAAAAAGTGCATTTACATGAGGTTTTTGGCGACCTACTGGGAACAAACTTGATTTTTTGTTTGTGGCCTTAACAATGAACAAATTTCACTGGCTCTAGGCCTATATCCCAAACACCTTTTCGGGAAAAAGACTACATACCTGTCGTTCACCGCAAAAAAGGTGGTAGTAGCGTTTATTTTCTTGTTAGATCTAGGGGACAATTCCCCCAAAAAAACAAAAGGGTCCGCTCCGTTGATTTTTGATAAAGTGGAAAAAATGCAGTTAAGGGAAGTTTGGATATGGAATGTCACTTAATTGTTTGTTTCACATCATGCACATTCAAACGCCACAACTCTGGGTAAGACCACGAGCATCCTTGATGATCTCGTCATGTCTTTTACCACATTAATCATTCAATTGAAGCAAATTGTTGTGTCAGTTTTGAAAAATGTGGAAAAAAGGTATGAAAACCAAAGCACACGAAACTCAATAGCAAGCATTTTTGTTGTAACGGCAGGCAGAGTTCATCCGCATGGGAAAACCTACAGCAACCCTCGCGTGTTTCAAGATTTTAGGACACCGCGAGGTCGGCGTGATATGCCCACAACAAGCATCAAGAATCGTAAGGTCGATTCGCTTATTGTTACAATATAGAATCATCCTGCCATTTCAAGATTGCTTGTAATAAGTTCAACTATGTCAAGAATAGTTTATTATTGCATGCAACATCACCCGTGCTATGCAGTATTTTAACAGAAACAGAAAGAAAAGAAAGTGAAAAGTATAGCCCAAAGCTAGGGCTAGTGGCAAATGGGTACCAAATCACAGATTTGGCAACATGCACACAGTTTACTACAATTGTCTAAGAAGAAGTGGTTAATTTGATCGCAAATTTAGAAAAAAAATTACCCTCCAAACCCCATACCCTTAAGCCACTTTTAATTACTTATAAACCAGGATAGTAAATTAGGCCATCCAGGCACATTGACGTCAGGTCATTATCTTTACTACAATACATCCCGCACAGCCGTATTGCCTGGGAAGTTGGGCGAGTACAACCACCCCGTTGCGGGGCAAACCGATTTAAAATTTTGGGTTTTACTACTACTTTATGAAAAAAAATCCAGAATGCATCTTTAAAATAAAGGATGTCATTTTACCTGCTTGGTAATTTGTGAGGATTAACAAACAGAAGGAAGTCAATCATATTTGGCAATCACAATTGAAGCCTTAAATCAACTTCCAGTTCATGTAACGCACACTAACATTTTTACCACATCTCAGTGGATCACAATTTGTGGTGCCTTAGCTATAAAGTCCGTTTTGTTTAAGGTCCGTGTTTTCAACTTTGAATTAATTAAATTTTCTCTTAAAACTGTTCTCTCCAAATTGAATTTGGAAATTTGGTTTATCCATTTAAAGGTGCATTTTGTGATCTCAGTCCCTTCTGTTTATGCGTATCAGTGGGTGGGGTTTAGTAAGCAAAACACGCAATCTATTGGTTGTTGCCTTAGATGAGACGATATTAGATAGTGCGTCATCGCGCAAGTGTTTACACACACGGTATAAGGTACGCAGTGACGCAGCTAGGACGGGTGGTTATTGTGAAGTCAGGGGGGAAATTTTTTCCCTTTATACTAATATTATTGAATAAAATATTTGAAATAAGTAAAAACAGTAAGCTTTAAATTATAAGTATATAGAATAAAAGGATTTGTTGTTTTGCCTATCTAAGATCGTGTCATATTGGATGGGCAGTCACAATATTTTATCGTGTGGATATGCGCCGGGCATCAACTACTCAAAATATCGGACTGCCCATCCAAATAGACACGATATTAGATAGGCAAAACCAACAAATTGCTTTTCTATAATTCATGGTTTACAGATATCCTTGAGAAAAGCTTATTCACCAAAATTCGAGTTGATCCCGATCTTGCGTTTTTTTTGTTATGAAGGCAATGTCTTGTTTCCACGGTCCCATAGGCCACTGCGGTAATTTCTGTCATTTACGGGCAGAAAAATAAAATGTGCAAAGTTCTTACAGATGCAACCGAATTTGCACGGAAGATTTGGTAACACATGATTACTAATAAGGCTAAACAGTTCAGATGCATATAAAAATCTCAAACTTTTTTAGGTAAGTCAGGGGGATGAGGTTGTGGATCACAAAATGCCCCTTTAAAAAGTGAATTGCATAAAGAAAGTAAGAAGAAAAGTTAAGTAAAAAAAAATGGAGAAAATTGCAAGTTATCACAGCAAGTGTAACAAAGGTACTACCAAATTTCAGCAGCACTTGTGAAACGCTGCTCTCAGCTAAAAATCAAGAAATTTGGATTGGCGAAATTTGATCTCTTAACTTAGGCCCAGATATAGTTGTGCGCAAACAACTAGCTTTAATTACACCAGGCAAGAAGAAGAAAATTCAAGACGAATGGGTTGATGATATCAGCCTAAGCTCCAAAGAAGCTTGCTTGATGAAACACAATCAGATGTGCTTGATGTTGCAATTGAGGTGTTCTCCCAAGCCAATTGCAGCTCTGGTGGTTTATATAGAGATTCTTCAGGTTAGGTGTATGCCACTCTGGTGTGGTGATAACATTTGGGCTCAATTACAATACCGAAGCTTTTTTATTACACTTAAGCTTTGAGGCCTTTGTTTTGCAAGAACTGGTTGATTTTGCTAATTTGTAAGAAGTTATTTTAGATTTTTTTAAGTGCCTCTTTTTGAGTGTGTGAAATTTTCTTCCCCCCCCCCAATCAATCAGCAAGATTGGCTTTTCTAATTTTGGGCACATTCCCATATGAATTACGACCATATTCAATAGTTATAATTATTTTCCCGGTGATTGATTTCATATTTGTGTATAAGAGTATCCCGGAAAAAATAACAGTATACACATTACCTTATTCATTGGGTGGTTACAGAAGTGGAAGTAGGACGACCGCCTCACATCAAACAATGGACGCCCTGCCGACTTACTAGGAGTTCTTGGTGGGGGCGCCGCAACATACTATCCCTCCATTCATCTCACAACATACAATTGACGGAAGTTAGTTATGGTCCACTCAGGACCGTCAACCAAAATTTTTGACTTTATAATCTGGTGTTTTTTGGGTGTGAACTGAAAGTTTCTGAACTCCCTTGGTGAATCCTTCAGCCATTTGTAATATACTGTCCTGTGGTTTAGAAGTAGTGCTGGTTGGTTATAGTGCTATACAAAGAAAGAAATATTCAAGCCCCAGAGTATTAGCTCTTGTGGTCACAGGGGTGTACGGGATTGAGCCGCAGGACCCCCCCCCCACAACCCACCCACTCATAGATGGTTGTGACTGTTTGAGCCTCAATGCTGCCAATTCGTGTTGTGCCTTGGAGTAAAGGCAATGTAAGGCACTTAGAGACACTGGCACATTTGAAAAATAGGGCCCTCAAGAATTTTCAAAATAATATGTTTGCAATGGTTGTAAAGGCTTTTATAATTAGCCCTCACTTGAAATGCTTAAATCCAAACCAACACCTTTTGGGGGTGAAACAGAACGTCCGTATAATTAATGTCCGCGGGCACATTAATTCAGGAAGACGACAGAACAGAGAAATGGTGTTTAACTCATGAAAACGCACGCCGTATGCATTCCCACGCTATGCACAACGTTTGACCGGTATGTTGAACATGTTGTGTGGGTTTAATATACAATGAGTAGAGAGTCTTATGATATTCATGTAATATACCATTTGTTGATTTATTCAAGTTGGAAAACTTAAAATTAGCCATACAATAACTGGATGTCTCATTACTTACTATAAAGGGGAAGGTCGGATTTAAGTATATAAAGTTTTCATTGATAGAAGGCCTTCACCCAAAAACCCCATTGTAACGGTTCGCGACAATACTAAATTAATGGTTGACTTGTGAGGGAGCTATGAAAAAAAGGGAGAGAAGCCATAGAGTAATGTTTGTGTAAAAATTTAATATGGTAGACCAAAAGGGTTTCCCCCCGGCCATATTTTCGCTCATAACATCAAAACACCCAAAAATCATTTAAGCACCTTAGAGGTCACCAGTGTAAATCGAGAAAAAATAGTATTTAATCTGATATAAAAAATATTTCGACCACTTCCGGTTAAAATCTGGGGGGGTCCCTGGGGGACAAGGCTTATTAGAGATCAAGGCCATGGACCTTTAATATTCTTATCTGTTTTGAGTAGTTATTTGTATGGTAAAATGTATCTCTATTCTCCAATGGCCTAGATTATTCTAGATGATCATTGAGAGCAAAAATTGAAAAAGAAAATTCATATATTTGTGTTGAATGAAAAAGTGCCAAGTGCCGCTTTAAGTCAATTACCCCTCTCTATCAGGGTGTATTAAAAATGGGGTTAACAGTTTTGAATATCAATTGTTGGGAAGCAACAGCACTAGCGTCTAGAGGAGGTTGTAGTGTATGGATCCTCATATAGCAACGACTATGGTGGAGGCTGGTCCAATCGCTCTCAAAAGATAGATTGGCACTGCATTCGGTGTACAAAGGTCAATCCCCCTGTACTATTTCTTTACGAGTGTTGTAAAGACAAGTCTTGTGTTAGTTACTTGAAATTACAATAAAATTGTTTATTTTTTTTAAAAAAACCAATAAAAGTAACAAATATTTAGACATCATTTGACAAGTTTTTTAATTGTTCGCTGTCACGTCACAAGATAGGGAGCACATGATTGTGTTGGAAAGTGTTGAAAAGTTTTTGCTTTTAAAACCCCCCCCACCTGTGGATCCAATATTATCTCCTGTGTTATCAATCAAAGCATTTACTTCTCTTTTCCAGACACCGGTGATAGCTTATTTGTAAAAAATTAAGCAAATTTATATACATTGTAGGGTTAATTCCTAATGCACGATATTGCACATTATGGTCTTTTATAAGAATATTGTAGCTGGAAATTTAGGGGAATGCGCTTGTCTTATTTTATGGAAATTGGTACATGATAGGTATAAATGTGCAGATTTAATTTTGACCCAATCGTGGCCCAGGTTGCCCAGTGGTGTCACTCATATTGACATGTGTACGCCAGAACGGTCCTTTTTCGAGTAAAAAAGGGTGTTTTTTGTTTTGTTTGTGTAATTTGAAAGTATGTTCGCAAACATACATGTACGCGGCTTTTTGTAAAGAGGGCCTTTTTGTCAACGAGTAATCGATATTTTTGTAAACAGGTATATGTTTGTTGAATACGAAAATGTGAAATCGAAATCTTACCAATTTCTTGCTCAGGAACCAGTATTACATTTTTGTTAGTGGTTGCCCACAAAATATTTGACAACTTAGTCCTGGGACAAGTCCCGCTGCAAACTCCGCTGAAAGTTCAGGTCGGATATCCCCGTTGTTTACAGTTCACGTCATCGCGGTTAAACAGGGGCTTCACAGTCTTTGTTACTCCAACTCTGTGCCCCAGGTAGAGGACCGCTGATTCCATGGGTCTTTTTATCAAGCGATTTCTACTCATGCAGGCGGTCTGTGGAACCATTGACAAGCAGGGTACTCTTGAATTCATAATGGGGATGGACCATAATAAAGTCAAAGGGCAGTTTTTGTCTCGAAATGCCGCGACTGCGATGAATTTGTGCTGGAATCGGTCAATTAAGTGTGCGTATTGCGACTGTCCGCCCAGGAAGTATAAATGTTTTTATATGTGTAAAGTGTCCTTGACTTTTCTTCTGAGTCATTGTCCGCTGTATAAGAAACGTCATAATAAGAGGATCTAACTGTTGTAGCTTGTTTGCATTGGTCGTGCCGCAATGCAAGCAAGGCTTATTTAGTGACTAACTCCTGAATTGTTCACATACAGCAGTTATTTTTTTATTGGGAAAGATAACTTTGATATTTTTGACATTGGGACAATTTCAATGTACTTTTCGGAGCTTTTTTTGTAATTTCGGTTATTGAAATTCAGTGTATTTTTCTGTTATTTTTGTTTTCCTCATATCTACTAGGCTTAAAGATGGTATGTAAAGAAAACAGGTACAAATTGCCAACAGTTCCTCTTTGAAAAAAAATATTTTTTGTGTGTGTTTCTTGAAATGGTCAAAAAAGGGGGGATATTGTAAATTGTACTGAAAATGCACAAGAAAGGGTTTCCTTTTTAAAGGTTCATTTGTACCGTACCCTTTTCATGTAAAAAAAGGGGTCACATTGCTGAGAATTTACTTGAAACTACGCGAAAAGGGGGTATTTTTTGACTTAATTTAAACGTAGATGGACCTAAGTCTAGACCGAACAGGAATACTTTAGAAAAACTTGTAATACAGACAACAGAGCATTATTCTGTTTTGTGTTTTTTTGGTGTCCAATCTGCAAAATGCAGAAGGCACATAAGATTACTCTGATCGTATGTCTGTGTATCTGTGTGTGTCCCAGGGTGTGTAACCTGTGTGTGTGTGTATTTGTGTGTGTGTGTGTGTCCTTGGTCAAAAATGGTTTAACCCCTTACTAGTCATTAGTGCCTGCCATTAGTTCCTTAGGGCATGGTGGATATAATTGGTGGAAAGGAGGGCCGGGGTGGGGGTGCAGTTGGTGACCTTGGTGAACTCATGTCATTGTGAACTTTGGCTGTTCAAAACATGTGAACCCTTAATATATTGCATAAGTATGAGTTCCGTACGGGCTACGATGATGCAACTTAGTGGATAGGAGGGGACGGGGTGGGGTAACTGTGGTGACCTCAGGGACCTTGTGGCTTCATTCACAAACCGGCGCACGGCCAGACGGCACTTGCGGTTCGGGGACCGTGATGTATTTAAAATTTAAAAATAGGTAGAGGGTCGTCTTAAAGAGGGACAGGAGGAGTTTTATAAAGATACAACTTCTTTCAAGTACACTTGGTTGGTGTTAGAACACCTACCGAGAACGTTTGAAGGGTTATTGGTCAAACAAGAAAAAAGAAAAACAAACAACTGTTTTGAACTTGCTGCTTCGTAATATCTCCATAGAAAAGATACTGTATACGCCAATATTTTTGCGTACAGTATTTCGCGATTTTGTCTGTGACCACATTCGCGAGTTTTTATTTTCGCGAATCTACGAATATAACGCCAGTGTTGTAAACATTTAAATTTTAAAATTTCGCGGTTATTTTAATTTCGCGATTTTCTTTCATTCGTGAAAATTCGCGAAATTAAACCCACGCGAAAATTACTGGGTATACAGTACTTTGATTCTTTGTCGAGCACGACAGAAAATGCAAAATCATCATCTTAATATCTTACATAACACCACCATAGATTCTTCACTTAAGGTGTGATCAAATACATTGGTTAAGCTTCCAAATATGCAAAAACTCTCTGGTCAACAAAACATTGGGGCAATTCTACTTGAAACCTCTCAGTGTCTCTTTAATGAGCATTCATATGCAGACAAGAAAAAAAAAAAAAAGTAACATAAAAAGCATTCTGCATTAGGTTTTGTGAAGCTGGAGGTGCGCTTTGAGGACAAAAGATGGGGGGGGGGGGGGGGGGAAGGGGTTTTTTTTTAATATGGCCTAAAGTAGATAGATATTCCCAAGCCATAGGATCAAACATAAGACAGAAGGAGTTGGGTAATATTTCTGCCATAATTTTCTTTGCAATTTATTCAGTTGTGTGTCACCAATATGAACAAAAATTCAAGAAAGTTGGGGTTCACAAGGTAGTTCTTGAAATAAACATTTACAATTACACAGATTTGGCCAAAATTAACTACATGTCAATTGAAAAACCCTTTTTCATTAAACATTTTTTATATTTTTATTTAATCTGAAAAGTTTGCAGTTATTTTTTATAAGTTGAGTCATTCATGGGAGCTTCGTCATAAACAAGTATGAGGTCCCCCGAGTATCTTTTGAGAAATTCACCTGAAATTTGTTACTTGAAAAAAAAAAATTAACCCATGTACATTTTAATAAGTGTGTTCAACACCAACACTAAACACCAAATTTTAGGCACCCACCACTCTCCTCACCACATGGGATTTGGAACATGTTCAAAAGGGTTGATATATGACCCAAATTCTTAAAGGTTTCAATTTCACCCCGGGAGTCCTAAATAAATCTAGGAAAGGACACTCGATCAAAGAAATGGAGGCCTACTGCCCATGAAATCTGTATCTCATAGATCTGCTGTGCGACGGGCGCTGTGCTGCTACGTCATTTCCCGACTCACTCATACTGCACAATAATGAGGTAGTGTTAAGTCGAAATGGTGGCACATTCGACGCCTGCGAATTCTTCTATGGGCATTTGTACACACAGTGTCAACGCCGCGCTTATTTCACCCACCTTCTCAAAAGTATTCTGATTAACTCTACAAAACGTGCAAGGAGGTCCCTCCTGTTCCACTTTCAAAGGGCATACCCTGTTGCTGCTTGCTTTCCAGGGCTTTCCCCTAAATTTCCCCTAGTTAACTTCACTGCTCCAATGCTCTGCCTTTGGATAGTGGCAACTCAGGCTCAGGGCCCTCGCCATGGGGGGGTGTAGGGGGTGGAACACCCCCCAGCGATCCTCAAATAAGAAAGAAAGAGGAAAAAAGAGAGAAAGAGAGAAGGAAGATAGAGAAGCAGGGGAAGAACAACAAACAAAAAGAACGGCATCGAAAACGCAAACGATTGACTCCAAGAACTTAATCCCAAAATAAATAAACCCAAAATATTATCTTGAAGGCTTCCTCAACCAACTAGTTTTGTTTCACAAGTGCCAAAACCACGGGTAATCAGAGAATTGTTTAATGTGCCAACATTACTTGTGATCAAAATGGGTAAATAAATTTGGCAGTGGCATGGGCAAACGCGAGGGGAGCCATGGGTCACTCCCCCTATAGTTTGGGCTACCAGTGTTAGGGGAATTTCAGTCCGGGAGAGGAAGGGTGCTATTGCGAAACAAAAAAAAATACATAACCTAAATAGGTCTTCTGGCCGTCGGTGGGATAATACCCTTCCCTTTAATTTGAATTAATTACCATACTTTACCAATTAAAAAAATACCCTTCTTAATAGCTAAAATCCAAGAGCTTCTGGGGGGCTCGCCCAGGACCCCGACAGGGACTCTCTCTTGCACCCACCCGGTAACGACATTAGCGCGCTATATTAGTTGTTGCCTTCAGCAGTACAAGCTTAAATACTGCCCGTCTCAGTGAGCAAAGTTAGAAGCTTGTCTTTTCTTTGATTTGATAAATTACCTCAAAACGGGGGGGCAGTCTTGAAGGTTCTGAATAGCTCAAATACATGAGCTTCCGGGGGCTTCGCCCACACTGGACCCCCGGCAGGGCTTCTGCTCCTAAATATCCCAACCCGTCGGCATCCGTTAAAGACATTAACGCTCGCTTATGTGTAGTTCCCTTGGGCATGCCCCGTCTCAGTGAGCAAATTTGGAAACCATCTTCTTTGAATTGATTACTATTTACCCCTCAAAAAGTGGCCATCTGAAGCGGTTGAATTAGTCAAATCCAAGCGCTACCGGGGGCTCCGCCCCCTGGACCCCCGGCAGGGGGGCTCTGCCCCTGCACCCCAACAAGGGCCCTAAAACGGGGGCATCTAACGGAGGGACTCTATAGGAAAGGGGGCCCCGAACCGCATGCCGTTAGGTGCATGGTTTTAAAAACCGAAGTCGTGACAAAGACAACGCTCATACGCTTCCTAGGACTCTTACTGCAGCAATAAATTTTTTTTCAGTTGACACCCCCCCCTGACAAAGGTCTAGCGACGGCACTTGTGGCACTTTTAGGTTTAGGTACATTCCAGAAAGTGGCCCACTCATGTTCGTTTTGAAAAAGCTTGAGTTGAGTAGAAATAAATTTTTACCACCACTTACAAACATTAAAGGGGGTGACCTGATAATTGTCCACTTTTGGACAATGTTTTCTTCTTCATGTGTGAAGCGTATCACCAAAGACATCTGATGAAAATTTGAGTGAAGATCAGTACAGCAAATTGAAGAGTAGAAGTAAAAATGTGTACTAAGTTGGCCCATAGGACAGTGTTGTGTGTGTTAATTAGTTGGTCGGACCACATTGAAGCTTGTTTGTTCATTGGATATCAAAAGGGAAACCATCCTGGGCCTTAAGTTTCTGGCGTAATGAGAAAAATAACACTTCTTCTGTTACCAAAATCTCAATTTTGATGAATATAAAAGGGGGGATGAGCTGTTCATGGGTCACCCACCTTTAAAGGGCGTGTTCGATTTGTTTGTTCTATCGGTTCTCTACTTCATATGAGAGGCCTGAACACTTGTACACACTGACCATCAAGTATCGTGGGGAACAATTGCGGGTTTTGAGCTAGACGCGCTAATGCATTAGTGCAATGCCCTATTTGCTATGTGTAATATTGTTGGTTAACCATTAAAACGGTAGTTTTTATTCGGAATCTTGAGAAAGAAATGGATTGAAAGATGAAATTTCAGAAAGACAGTGTAAAGTTAAAGGGGGGTGGGGTCCCAAAGAGATTGGAAACAAGCACTTAATTGGACCAGCAGTGTCAATTAGACACTCAGAGATCAACTTGCGAATTTTTTCCCAGAAATTCAAAATATGCTTTTAATGACAATATTGTGATTCAGCTGAAAAAATGCATTACAATGAGTCCCAACAAGCCTCGTCTTTGCCCAGTAGTTTCTGACGAGATGCCCAAATAACCTGCAATTATGATTATGAATGCCACCTGTCAGTAACAAAATGGATGTGCATCTTTTTCCACCAGAGAGATTTTAAGAGTTGTACATGCTTGATATGTATTTTGTTTAATGATTTTGTTTTGGATTCTTATCCTTTAGCTTTCTATGTGTTTTTTTTGTTTTGCAGTACCCATCGTGAAATCAACATGGGGTCAATATGCCACACGACATCTCTTTGTGAGTGAGTTGAGGACCCATCCATACCTACCATAGCTTCTGGAGTGCCTAATACAGAAAGAGGTGGCACATGGCCAAGTATTTTGATCATATCCCTGTTAGAATAGGAAGTAGTAATAAGACCACATGACATGAAGGCTATTTGGTGTTTGGTGGGCAATGTTGTGAAACGTGAATAGGAAGCAGCACGAAATTTAAGTACATGGGGAGTGGCGAAGTTGCCTCTGCTGATATCAATAAATTTTAAGCAAAACAATATGCCAACAGATATCGATGTGTTCAAAGACCCCATCCTTTTTGTAGACTGCTGCACAGTGGCAGGACACCACTTAGCAATCCTTTGTGCACATATATGTGTATAATGTATGTATGTCTCACTAAAATGTTTACGTTTGTAGGGAATGCCCAAAGCTTATATTCTTTGAATATAATGAGCACGGGAAAACTGAGAACGGCAAAATTCTAGTTTAAGATTTGACCGCTGTACCCAAAACGACCCTATACTTTTGCAAAAAAAAAATCACCATGCCCACTTTTTAAAAATTTTGCAAAAAATTGCACCAAGACCCAATTAATTTTGGAAAAAAAATTTAACACATTTATCATTTTTAAAGGAACCCCTATTTATGGGCGATTTTGCTGTATCTCACCCAAAGTCCCATATTTTTTGTCCATGTCCTCTGTCACCAACTTCCCTGGGTTGAAGAAGCGTCACCTCTAATACCTTTACCATTTTATATTAGAGTGCCCCCTACCCCTCCTCCAGGGTTTTGAAGGGGGTAGGTAAGAATGTTGGGTGGGGGGGCACTGACATGAAAATTGTCTATGGGTATAAGTAGCAGTCAAAACAATAAGTTTGACATTATCCAGTTATTCAGACCCCCCATGAAACCTGCGCCAATTCTTAAGACTTGTCAGGCTTTTTAGGCCTCAAAAATCTGTTCACAGACCATAAAATTACTCAAATTCCAATTCTGAAGCCACAATTTTACAATATTTCAATTTACAAGGCAAAGTTTGGCGCTGCATAACCCTACTCAAACCTACTCAAAATTATAAACTTCGATTACTCTATGACCATTGTTCTAATGCAGCTCTGTGATTGTTCAAAACACACATGTTTGCCACCAAAATTTGAATATGGGTTGTGATGTGTTTTTGTGAATTGGGTTTTTTTAAGCAGTGTGTTATTGCAGAACCTGCATGTTTTTTAGCAATATGCATTTAGTCTTTGTTTTGATCAAGCATAATTCATAGCACAATGTGAATTATTTACCTAAAAAATTGTTGTTGAATTAAAGTTATGTTTACCTAAAGGTAAAATATGTTGTTAAAATGTTATCGAAGGTATAAAAAGAATAAAATAAGGGGTTTGTCGTTATCAGATTTGGTCGCATAATCAGGGCCATATGCAGGCTTTATTTTGGTGGTGTTGGACTTCAAAAAAGTGGAGCTTTCTGGTAAAACCTAAATCCAATTCCCCCCTAAAATATCCGTTGTTGGACTTTCTTGTCAAATTTTATTTAAAAAAATCAGCAAAAGTGGACCTTACCCCTTCTTTTGGCAGAATTATTTAAGGTGCGACCCCCTTCACACAAACCTTTTCCTGAACTGCCAAATGGGGGTTGGGGTTAGTGAGTGGGTCTTCCCTCGCTCCAACTAATGTGGTCCAAGGTGCGACCCTCGGTCAGGCTGCAATTTCATGTGATTTGGTTTCCAGTCCATATCGGCCTCGCAGGTTTTCTCCTGGTTACTCTGTTTCCTCATGCTTTCTAAAATTGGGCTTTCTTCCTAACGGTCTATGTAATAAAGTGAATTAAATAAAGTAAGTATCTGTTTGGACCCTAAAAATGCACGATTGTGTTGATTTGTTGTTAAATACTAGACCTCATCTCCTCCTCCTAACTGCCAAATTGGAGTGCCTGGTTAATCCGATAACCAATGATTAGCATTCATTATCTCTCTAGGTCACTGTGGTAAACTCATGGCAAAATTTAAATGGTTCAATCCAATTCTGAGTATTCACGAACAGCTGGCTAATTGTAAACAGCTGATGACACCAATTCTAAGGTAGTTCTTAACAAGTTCGCTCGTTCTGGGTTGATATAGGTTGATAATGTAATGACTTTACT
This sequence comes from Ophioderma brevispina, assembly GCA_023653785.1. Lineage (NCBI taxonomy): Eukaryota > Metazoa > Echinodermata > Ophiuroidea > Amphilepidida > Ophiodermatidae > Ophioderma > Ophioderma brevispina. Next base: position 35,172 of record JAMKCH010084909.1, on the reverse strand, counting down.
GGGCCTGTATTTTTCTTGGCAGGGCTTTACACGCATTATAACCTCTGGGATGAACTATCACCAATCTGCAGTCTAGAGTTATTTTTGCAGAGAAATAACACTCTCAGATTGCAGATTGGTGTAGGTTAAATCCAAGCACAGCCACATCGATTCTCTCCATTCTTCCTCTATCGGCCCGCATTATCCTCACTCATGCCAACTGCAAGCAGTGGGGCTCTCTACATTATCCAGAAACCTCCGCTTGGACCTTCCTCTTATCTTACCCTGGCAACCCATTCCTCAGCATTCTTTAGTTAGTTAGATAACACCAAATTTCAAATCCGGTTTTGCTCCCCAGCTAACGGGGTGGCTGGATACACCTCCACATCAGCAATACTGCTGTGTGAGGATTTCACTTGGAGCAAAAAGATTAATGAGCCCGAGATGCCCTTCCTACTGCCAATCCACAGTTTGCGGTGGTGGGCCTAGCCTTTGGGCAACCAATGCCCACCAGCAAGGCAGCATGTGCTGGATGCTGCCATTAGTCTCCAGAGCTGGGACACCCTTGAGGTAAATCTTCTTTTAATTCAACCAGGGGTAACCAGGCTGGCCCTCCTCAGTCAGATTTCCTTAGCCGCTACACAACTCGGCCTGGGACAGGTAAGTACTGGTTACCAGGTATACCAAGTAGCAGCCTTCAATAGCAGGCCCTCAAAGGACAACCTGACTGACCTGACAAATGAAAAACCATGAACTGACAAATCTTTCTACCAGCTTCCATTCTTTGGACTTGCCCAAACCATGGCAGCTCCATTCGGTCACTCTTCCACAAAAATGTGTCCACCCACATATCATTGTAATTGGGGTATTCAGTCACAACCAAAGAAAATGTAAACATATTCAGCTCTGCCACCTTAATTCCTTTACTTGGCCTTTGTTAGTGAGAAAGCTCTCTGCAAACCATTTATACCATAGTGACAACCTCGCTACAGTTGATGCACTTTAACTTTTAACAGGTGCCTCACACAAATGCAACATAACTTTTTTTTGTTGTTTGTAGGGAAGCGGACCATCACCAACATACTATAAATTCCAAATTTCATTTGATTCTGACATAACATTTTAATGTGAGCGTAATTGTGTGTATTACAAAAGCCCATAGTGTACTGTACCCAAAATATTCGGTAAACAAAGCCAGGGTAGTTAACCGTAAACAAACCATGTATTTGGCGGTGGCATCCCAAATGGGAAAGAAGCGGTCAAAATATTTTTTGCAATGAGAATCGAGAAAAATACAAAGTTTCTAATTGTACCAAAATCGCCAGGTGCAATGGTGTACTTTCTGTAAATGGTGGGGGTCGAGGCTGAGGCATAGGGTGGTACCCATTTAAAGCAAGAACAGCACTTTTTTTGACAAAGCACCCCCAATTTTCTGGCATTTTGAGAATTTGACACGTTGACATGGTAATGAATAGTAAACAAAACTGTGAATAGTAGAGCTCAAAAGTATCTAGTGTTGCAAAAGAAGGGAATTTTGTAATTATAATAATTAAATAAATAAGAGTTTAAACTTCAACAGCACTCACGAGAGAATTGGTTTCACGAAAATTTCGAGACCCAAACTGGTCTCTCATCAGCGGGTAGATGAATGTTTAAACTCTTATTATATAGTTATACATGCAAGTATGGAACTTGCATTTATTATAATAAGTAATTCGGAGATTTCTGATAATAATTCAGTGGCTACTGGAAACGTCCGTCCTAATATGAAATAGTCAGGAAATTGCGCATGTGAAAGTGGCGTGGTCTAGCCGGTTAGAAAGCTATACTCTCTGGAGCAAAGCGTACTCGGATCGAATCTCAGTTGGACCACTTGCTGGATTTAAGTTCGGGAACTCAATTTGGGCTTTAATTTGTTGTAGAACAGATATTAATTCAACATGAATCCACTTTCGGCATGGTTCATGTTGAAATGGGCGAAGAGGAAACCATGAAAGCTTGACACTTCCCATCCGCGTGTGTGTTTCGTGTAGTGTGTGAATGTTGCAATATGGCGCGGTTTAAGCTGCTGCCTCCAATTGTAAGTTGCATTGTTTCTGTCTAATAATTATTAAATTGTAAAGTCTCTAGCAATTTGGCTAACAGACCACGGATTTGAGATTAAAATAAAACTTGATTATTAATTATTAAGTACGTAATCTATTACACTCATCAATAGTTTCTTACCCTCGTTCAGGCAAGTCAATGGGTAGAGGATTTTTGTGAGGTGGCATACCTATTTCATCATGGACGGACCATAAATTGGCTGTTCCATGCTCCGCATTTTAAAGTACAATCGGGGATCAGATTCTAATTACAAAAATGCTTCTTAGGACAAATACGCATTGTGAGCACCACCACTCGCAGGTATAGTGTACTAGGACAATTACCAACACAATGTGCAAAAATCCTCAAATTTACTGAAAATGGGGCGCTTCGTTCAAAAATGTGCCGTTAGTGCATTAACCTTGCAAGGACGTCCTTTTATCACAGACCACTCTCCATCCACTCTAACCTGCTTGCACTCTCTTCTTAGGTGAAAACTTATATAAAAAAATATAATTTGTAACTACATGTACAAGGGTCCTAACTATTTTTTTTTGTTGTCATCCAAACTAAAAAATGGCAACAATTTGAAATTTTAACTGTTGTGGCAATTTATTTTGGCATGTATAGGCAGCTCATAGGGGCAGCTTGAGGAAAGGATATAGATTGGGTGACCAGTTTGATTTTAAATTTCTGCCTTAATGACAAAATTGAGAAACTGCTACTTTTTTCTTTACTACAGTGTTGCCAGAATACAAAAATTACTATTCATGTTACAACGCTGAGGATGAGGTAGTCCTAGGTGAACGATATGGATATGGTCACATGGTGGTATGGCTATGATTATACTCAATGGAGGCGTGAGGGTAAGAGTCATATAGAAACATAGAGCTGAATCTAAACCAAGAGGGGGGAATCGAGTGTATTGTGGAATAGCCCCAAGCCTGGTAAACCGTATTTCTCTCACCACACAGAGCCGCCGTGGTTTTGTTGATGCCGTAAGCACTGCTGTGTCACTGTGAGGCGCAAGCACACGCAAATCTGTGCGTCACGCGTTAGTGATCAGTGGAATTTCCCCGTGTTCCATTGTCTGTCGGCCAAATTTATTTTTCGAAAACCAATCGATTGAAGGAACCACACCTCTAAAAAGATTCCTGCCTCCCTAATGCACAAAAAGGTCTCTGATGGCCCTTGTTAATTGTGCTTAGGAAAAGAGATATTGAATCCATGAGATATCATGGGCATCAGTTGTTTGTTGTTGTTTCACTAACTAGGATGTGACGAACGTTAAAAATACTTGCGTTTTCTCTATAAATAAGCATAAGGACTTCCCAATACGACGACTACAGAAACCAAATATGGGTGGTGCCCAAAAACTATGATAATGAAGTGCTGTTTCTCATTATAATACTTTTGTGCATCTCAATTTTGGTTACGCCGTTTGTTTATCGGGAGAATATGCGGGTCTCTCGCTTATATTTTAGTCCATGTATTATACATTGTATTAAAGGTCCCAGGAAATCAAAATAGAATTGACTTGTGATTTGTGTCAAGTATACAATGAGGGACCAGAAAGCATTCAATATTGGGTTGGTAATGATATTATTTGTGGTACATTGATGTTGTCAGAGAGTAATAGAAAATTCCAGGTTGAAACTGGTGGAATCTATTCATGACCACAGACTGACAACAATAGTTTCACAAATGATGTCATGGGGGTAGTTGTATCTCTTTTTTTTTTCGGGCCCTGTTTTTTGGAATGGAATGTCCCATAAAGTTGGATAGGTTTTATCATCTCTTGCCTGGGACCTTTAAGAATGAGTGGTTTTGAACTGTGCGTGTTGATATGAGGATGTAATGACTACAATCGCATCATTTTTCTTTGGACTAAATGAGTCCAAAACTGAATTTTGTATTGCATCATCACCGCACAATATGACTCGAATTGCCGATTCAAAGATTAAGATTGGGGAAGTAGAATAGTTCTTCATCCATATACAAGACTTAGGTGGTCGCTTTTGGAGTCGGCTAGGACCCTGTTCTGTGCATGTGTACATAGGTTTGTAAATCAGTCAAACTGTCTGTTATGGAACTGGTCGAGAATAAGTAGATACATCAGAGGCGGTCATGCTCAAATGCCATGCGAGCTCTTGTACTCTCCCAAGTTAGATTATGCCAAGCTCGTCTGTCTGGTTGGGTTGTAGGAAAAAAGATCTCATCAGACTCCAGCGCCTTCAGAACAGAGCTGCCAGTAGATTGTCCAAGTTAACGTAAACCCCGCTTCACAATTATTGGACAATTCTACACTGGCTACCGATATTGACAAACGGCATCCCATATGTAACGGTTCTCTTATGTATTTACAAGACACTGAACGGTCTCGCACCGGTTTATCTTGAAGAATGCGTTAAGCATGATAAATCATCTCGGGGAGGATTCGCTCATCACAAGATTGGAGAAGACTCACTATTCCAAGAATCTTAAAACACAATGGTGAGGGATCCTTCAGTGTCTTCGGATCAAGAATCGGAACACGTTACCACAATCCATAGATCATCTCAATCCGGTGATATCTTCAAACGCACTCTAAAAACATACCGGTCTAATGTTTATTGCTGTTATTATTTACCTGTTTATGTTTTGTGTTTTCTTTTTTTTCCATGGAAAGCGCAATGATAATGTCTGGGATTGCGCGATATCAAGCGTTGTTATATAACATACACCACAGGATAGGGTTTGTAATTCCAGTGTGGCATAAATTTGGGATAAACCAAATATAAAAAAGTGATACAGGTCGGGAAAAGTACTGGCTTCTCTATTAATATGTGTCCTATTGCGGGAGTAACCAAAAAAATTGAGTGAAGTTAATTTTGTGGAATGTGGCAACGTGGGGGGGGGTAGCACTTCCAGTGTGTGTAAGTAGTTTAAATCTACGCTTAAGGGGTGGTTTTTTTTTTTTTTGCTTTTTTTTTTTTTTGTTTGATATTGACACTTGATAAAATTGTCCTTATGATGTCTCTGATAATCATCTTATTTTAGCTAAATTATTTTTAATGCAAAATTAAAATGATCTTAAATAGCTACAAACATGTCTTTGAGGTTAGATTCTTAAACCTTTGTGCAGTATGGGAGATTGTTTTATTATCACTACCCCTGAATGTTTTTAGTTTTATGTACATTGATTGCTAAACATATTTTTGTGCAACAAAATCCACCTTACGAAATGACGAGTGTCGTCTAGATAGATGTGTGGATGGATATCTGTGTGTCCAAACTGCACAAAAAGGTCAACATTTGCATTTTTAAGGCGGAAGACACATAGGGATCGCTTTGTCCACTGTGGTTGATGTGATGTAGTGTCTGTTGGTGATTGTAGCGCGTTGTGTGAAAAAGAGGTAAACTTTGCCCTGTATCTCCAAAATACTTCATGGATTTATAAACCAACTTGAGTCTAGGTGCAATGGGGGATCCCTCATGTGTGGGTGAGGTCAGGTCAAAATGGCTACCAAGGTCAAAGTTCATGTGAGGTCAAGTTGTTGTCTGAAGATAGGCTAAATGTAAAATGACCTCAATTGAAAATTCAAAGTTCAATTGGAACCAACTTGGTTTATGGATATTAAATGCAACCCCTAATTGTTATGAGGTCAAAGGTCACATGTAAAAGTCAAAGGTTAACTTTGAGGCTAATCATCACAAACCATGACTGAAGCAGGCAACACTAGCGATCGATGACCGAATTTTTCTGGATGAGCTATATTAGCCAAACTAGGTATATTCCAGGATGTAGAAGTCAATACCAAACCATGTCATTCAGTCCCCAGGGCAGGGTTCACACTAGTTTTGAAATGAAAATGTGCGTCTACGACGCAATTGTTGCCCTGAGGTTGCAACAGTGCCGTCTTCTTTAAATTATAGGCGTGTCCAGTTTTAACAGGTTTGCGAACTGTTTTAAGACTGCAAACAATCCAAAAATAAACATACAATTCCAAAACAGAGATGGGCATTAGTGACAGTATTACCCTAGAGCGGGAGCAAGGACTTGGTCAAAAATCATCGTTCAAGTCCAATACATCTCAGCTTTGACACCTTTGGTATTAGTATGGACCCTCCATCAATGCAAGATAGTTAGTGGGGTCAAATTGTGGTTCCACTTTTTCAATAGGGGTCAATTTTTTAAGTTTACACAGGGGGCAAAACTTTTAAATTACTCCAATCGTGTGAAATTAGGTCAGATTTCAGTTAGTCAAGGATTACAACAATGTATAGTTTTGGTACCATCTATGACCCTGGGATTTAGAGTTATGGGTAAAAAATGGCTAAAAGTGCAAAAAAAGGTCAATTCCGTTTGTACAGGGTTCACAAAATCAGAAGTTGATCCAATTTGGCAAAAATGAAACAAATGTTTCATCTAGCATAATGTGTCAAAATAAAGGAAGAGTTTGTAGCATCTGCAATGCATAGTATCCTGCTATGTGAAAATAGGTCATGGGAACATAATCCAATTGGCAGTTACCTTCTTTGACTTATCTCGGTTAAGTAAAATTTAAAATAATCAAAAACTATACTTTTTGGGAGTCCTAATTCCACAGGCAATCAATTGCAAGCATTTAAAAATAATCAAGTTGACTTTCAATGTTGACCTCCTGTACAAATTGAGTTTGACCTTTGCACTTTGCCATTTGACCTAATAACTCTAAAACAATGGTCATAGATGGCACAAACTATACATTTTTGGAATCCTTGTGGCCTTAGACGGACAATATGTCGCATACATTTCAACATTTGATTGGGAGTAATTTAAAGTTGACCCTGTGCAAAAACTTAATTTGGCCCCCTATTGAAAAAGTGGACCACATTTGGGACACCATAACTACCTTCATTGAGGTGTGTATAGAGGGTCCATACTTACCTTACTAAGGTGTCAAACCTTAGATGTAGTCGGGGGCTATGAGAAATCCCAAATAAGGACCCTATGATATTTGCTCCTGCTCTACTGAGGCCCTTAAAACTCCAAAAGACACTGGAGTGGGGAGTAGTATCTTGAATACCCTTCGGGACGGTGAGACGGGGTTAGTGAAATAAAAAAAAAAAGACGTTAAATACCAGTCAAATTTTAAACCTAATTTATTTTCAAGATTTGCTAAGTATTTAATGGTAACCGAATAATTGATTTGTTTGAGTGAAATGATCCAATATTGTGACCATGTGCCAGAGCAAACTCTGTGATTTGTTAGTTTTAAGTGGCTAATTTTTGCGTCCACATAGCGCAAAATTTACTCATCAGACCAAAGTGCGTCCACCTTTGGAAAAAGTGCATCATGACGCAAAAAACGCACCACTAAGTGAACCCTGCCCAGGGGTCCTTCCTGGGTCTGGCTAAGGGGGTGGGGAAAAATATTTAAATGTCAACATTCACAAAAAAAGGTCAACATTTGACTATTTTCTTCCCAGATGACATTAGTAGCCAAATCTAGGCGTTTATTCCGGGTTAATTGAATGGGGTTGGGGTGGGAGGATCCGTTAATACTACCATTGGCAGTTTACCAATTTGGGCTAAAACATGTGGATGGATGCCCCCAGCTGTAGGAACCAATACTATTCCCACCCTAGTTGCTTTTCATTTTATCAGTATCTCTTTGCATTAATTGAACTTACAAACATCCTTGTTTTTCCCACCCTTCTCCGTTAGAATGGGTTTCAGTCGAAAAGCAAATTGAAAATCTCCTCGAGAATGGAGCCGTGTGGTGGTTAAGATGAAGTCCCGATGACATGATCATTGGCATGTGCACCAAGAGATTTAGCATTCCAGTCACACACTCGCCACTCTTCCACCAGGTAATTATCTACTCAATTTTGTACTTCATTGTACGAATGGGACATAGTGCTGGAATATATCGTATAGACCATGGTGTTTAACTGCTAAGGGGTTGTAACAAGCGATTTTGGGGGGCACCAAGTTATTGTTGTCATATGTATGATGTCATATAGATAAGCCCAATAGATTTCTTACCTTGTCTTGGTTACAGAAATGCCTTGAAAGTGAAACTACTAAGCGAGATTTTCATTGCTGATTTCAGTATAAACAGGCTGAATTTAATATTTGCGCTCTACAAATTAGAAATCACCAATTTTTTTCAAAGACATTTTTCGCTTAATCCTTCACATGGGGGACATTTTTGATAGAAAGCTTTATATGGGTGCAAAAAATCAGAATGTTGTTAATATTTTAGGGAACCAGTTATGTGAAATATCTTGTGCACCTTTAGGCTCTCCGGGCCCGAGTGGTTGATTGATGGGTTATTCAAAGGGGAAAGAAAGTGATGTAATAGCCTAATCAATGGTTAAGAAAACCCTGGCATAAAGATGACAGAAGATCGAATGGTTCCTCAGAGGTGATATCATGATATTTGATGTAATGAGCCATCAGAGATGATGTAAGAAGGTGGTAGACCTCAGGGGTCTAAAGGTGCATTTCATGATTTTGAAAATACCTTATTCTCTTGTAGACGAAAGGCATGTAGGGCTTAGAGACTTTGTTGTAGTGCTTGATAAGTTACAATTATTTATTATTATTAATTCAAAAATTTTAATTTGATTGTTGCATCATGCCAGTGGTAACAGAATTTTTAAATGCGTAGTTTACAATCATAATGAAACTCATAGGTCTGCTATTTTTGTAGTTATTGTCCAGTTCTACCAACAGAAATAAATTGAACAAATATTCACAATTTCTACTACAAGTGAATATGATGCAAGTAAGACAAAGCACTATATATTATAACGGTGGTCTGTCTGTGTCTATCTGTCTGTCTATATGTGTGTCTGTATGACCGAGTCGATTTTCTCGGAGACCGAGGTAGCACGGTCCTGAAACGTGGGGGGTGGGTGCCCCTTGACCAAGCGAAGACCGAGTTTGTATTGGTTAGTGGATCAAAGTTCATCGGGGGTCATCGAGGTCAAAAAGAAGGTCAAATGACGTGTCAATTTTCTCGGGACCAAGGGTTCGCACGTGCCTGAAATGGTGGTGGGTGCCCCGTGACATCGAAGAACGGGTTTGGATTGGTAGTGGATCAAAGGTTGGCATAAGGTGGTCACTTAAGGGTCACAGAGGTCAATGGGGTAAAAACGTTGGTGGAAGGGACATGTGAAACTGGGAGGGTGGGGTCAGTTTTTGATGCCCAAAATTTGGAAGGTCCGACAAGGGTCATCAGGGGTCCATTTACAGGGTCCAATGAGGTTGTTATAAAGTTTGTTTTTTTTTTTTTTTCTTTCTCGGAGACCGAGCGGCGCACGTTCCTGAAAACTTGGTGGGGGGGGTGCCTCTTGACCGTCCGGAGAACCGAGGTTGTATTGGTTTAGTTGATCAAAGGTCACGGAGAGGTCATTCAAAGTCAAAAAAAAAAAAGGTTTCAAAGGGGTAAACAGTAGTGTATGGACATGAAACTTGGAGGGTGGGGGCGATTTTGACTGCCGAAAATTTTGAAGGTCACGAACAATGGCATTCAGGGGTAATTCAAGTCAAAATGAGAGTTGAAACATTTGTTTCTCAGAACCGAGGGTCGCACGTTCCTGAAATTGGTGGGTGGGTGCCTCTTGACAGTACGAAGACCGAGGTTGTATTGGTAGGGATTTTTAAAGGTCATCAGGGGGCATCAAAGGTTCAAATGAGGTTAAATGGGGTAAATGTTGGTGTATGGCATGAAACTTGGGGAGGTGGGGTCGATTTTGATGACAAGATTTTAAAGGTCATGACAAGGTATTGGGGTCATTATTAAAGGGTGCAAGAAAGGTCCAAAAAGGGGTAACTTTGGGTTCCAGACGAAACCTGGTGGGCAGGGTTGATTGTTGATGCCAAAAATTTTGAAGGTCACGACAAGGTAATCAGGGGTCATCCAAGGTCACAAAGAGGTCACATGAGTCAAATGTTGGTGTATGGACATGCAACTTGGAGGGTGGGGTCCGATTGTTGATGATGCCGAAAATTTTACGGTCACGCCAAGGTCATTAGGGTCATTTCAAGGTCAAGGGGTCAAATGGAGTAAGGTAAAAATGTTGGTGTATTGGGAATGAAACTTGGAGGGTGGGTTGGTTGTTGATGCCAAGCAATCTTAAAGGTCACCAACAAGGCATAAGGGGGTCAACAGAGGTCAAATTGGGTAAACTTTGTTTTTTGTATGCCAGACGACGCCACTGGTTGGGTGGTGGTTTTGATGATGGTACAAAAATGAAAGATCATGACGAGGTCATCAGAGGTTCATTCCAGGTCAAAGGCAACCGCGAAACCTGGGTCATTCATGCCAGGTGATGCAAACCCCAGGTGATCGCGAAGCCCAGGTGATCGCGAAACCCGGGGACCCTTTTTTTTTTCTTTTTTTTCTTCCTTCCGCCCTCGTTCTCAAACAAGAATATATTAATTTAGAATTGTAGGGATGAATTATAGACACCTTCCATGTCTCAAATCACTTTTACACTTACTACCACTACCTTTGGAATATGTTCAGGTTTCATAAAACAAGGCATACTAATACCTTTGGGTGGCGCTCCATGGACAATCTCCTAACATCTCCCCATTTTGCACTTGGGTAGAGAAAGGCAATCAAGATAAAGTGGTGGTGCCCAGTGGACCACAGTGTTGTTAAGTGATAGTGAGAATCGAATCCATTGCCTTAGGATCATGAGCTTCATATCTACTGCACCACCACGACACTGTCACATTACTAATCCAAGGTTTCTGAAGGTATAAAATTGTACCTTTTTTGTTGCCTTGGCAAAGGTGGGCGTGGTTGACAAAGATAGGCCCCCACCGCCGAAAAATGTGGATTGGTGTCAGGAAAGGCGCATTGGTCAATATCGTTGTTCAATAAATCTTCACACAGCGATATTGCTGAGTGAGGTGTTCCGCATACCTTTCGTTAGCGGGGACCAAAAACTGGGGATTTATAAAACTTTGGTTAACTAAATGGATGGCAGGTGAATGCACCATGAATGCATTAAGTTTGCATGAACAGGAACCCAATGTACTGTATAAACACAATGATTGTCATATCTTGGGATGATTCCAATTCCTTCATGAGGCTTATTGTGAAGTATGGGAGGGGAAAGCCACAGAGTACCCACCCACATGGGTTACCACATCGCTGGCAGCAAAAGTGGGGTAATCATCCACCGAGGTTGACATGCAGTACTAACCACTAGTCACCCATGGGGGGTATCTGTGTAGGAGCCCTTGTGTGATTTTTTAGTAATCTACCAAGTGAATATTTTTTCACCAAATGTCATAATGGTTTATGGTGATGCTGAATCAAATATAGGTGTTACTAAGCTTGAAATGACCAGAAAAGGGTAAACAATAATAGAATGGATCCCACCATCTATACCAAAGGTGCTTCCTATTAGGCAGTGGTGGGGGAGAAACGGAAGAGGTACTCCACTATTGTTGGCCTACATTGTACCGGTCAGTCCACCCCTAACAGGCAATTGATGAGTACTATAGCCTGTAAGCGACCTATGTCACAGAGTTTCACCACAGTGAATACAAACCAGGGAAAGCCTAGGGAATCCCTTATCATGCGTAGACCAAAACAAAGTGGCATGCAATCAAAAAGTGAAACACTGCATATGTGAAACACTACCCTTTCATTGCATATAGAATATTTGGACTAAAAGACTGGATGTCACGTTTGAGTATACAGCCTTGTCCTCAAAAAAAAATGGTACAATCAAAAACAGATTTTTTTCTATTATTCGCACTAAATAAGTCTAGTGGACATCACATTAAAGAGAAAATACCAGGCTTTACGGATTTTTTGTTTGATCTCTTTGCTTGTTTCAATCGAGAGAGATAACTGCAGTTTAACTGCGGAACACAAAAATCGAGTTTGTGCCACTTTCTGAGTTGAGTAAAAACGGTGAATGTGAATGAATTGTTTTTTAAACATAAGTTATTAACACTTGAAGCAGATATGAAAATCTTTAATAAAAAAGGGATTAACTTCATAAGAAACTCTAAAAGTTAATTAATGGTGGAAGTTATGATCAGTTAAGTTGGCTTTCAGATAAAAGTGAAAAACATCGACATACTGTTGTGTGTTAGAAGAGAACCATAAGCGTACAACCGGCGTACAACAATCTGGAGGAGAGAGTTTTATGCGTCTTGTCTTGAGTATCATGAAACGCAAAATTCCTCCCAACATTTTGATTAATTTGCTTCCAAATCAAATTTTTATTGACTTCAATAATTAGTAAAGGCACAAAGATAGTTTGCAACATTCTGAAACCATTCTTGAGGTTGGAGTTGGAGTGTTTATTTTTGGTTGCAATTAATTCCTTCTGCATGATTTTAACAGATACCAATTTGAAATAAATTCAAAAGTTCCATTTCATGACGTTTGCAATAAATATTGATTGTTGATTATTATGAAAAGAAGATATTTCATTGCAACTGATTATGTTGACTATTAAATTGTGACGATTTTTTTAAAAAAACTAGGACTTTTGTTTACTTTAATTCTGTGTTTTGTTCTCTTGTCAAGTTGCCAATCTTTGTTTGAGGTTAAGAAGCCTGCATAACTGGGCGAAGCAACTCTGCCAATGCATTATAAAAAAGGGGCACAAAACGATTTGGGGTGTTGTATTCGAACGTTTTTTAAAATTGATTATATCTCTGGATGACCAAAGCCAAATAAGATGAAACAAACCCATGGGAAAGCATGGTCTTTGGTCTTTAATATTGTATGCCAACTAAGAATGACTTATTTTGAAATTTCATATTTAATCAAATTTTTTCTGATTGTACCATTTTTTTTGGACAGGCTGTAGATGGGTACTGCTAAGTAAACCTAGCTGCTGATGATTCAGATGCCCTGGTGACTTTGCAAAGTACTAGTCGAGTAGTAGGACGCCATCAATATGCATCAAGGGTGGGGCGGTGGGGGTACCTATAGGAGTAGAGCTAGAGTACACATGGAAGTAATGAGTAGCCTAAGCTCTGGGTTACACCGCTCGTGAATAAGAATCGGTTGTTATACACTGTATCACTCTTTGATACTGAAGTAGGAGTGCCTATAGGCAGCCCTGATAAGTTGCTTCCAAGCTCGTACATGCAAAAGATGGTGCCTGTATCACGGGTGGCAACGGGGGGTGGTAAGGGGGAGCTGCCCCCTTTTCAAAATTCCGGAAAAAAAAAAAAAAAAACAGTGGTGTAAGACAATAAATCGCTTGTAAAACATTGTGTTTTGTTTATGTATATGAGGTAAGCGTGTAATGTTTCACCCCTCCTATGAATTTTTGCCCCTACTCTAATTTTACCCTTGCCGCCCCTGGCTGTATACATTCATGTATTCTATTCATACCTACTTTAAGAAGCTCTCTACTCCTCCCAGATCCAGTTTCTTGTATTTGGTTGAAAACAATGTTAGCATTCTTTATTCAAGGTAATGCAATCTACCTATCAAGTCACTCTTCTTTTCTCCCCAGGCACGTCCAGATGACTATGCCGATTGTGTTCCCTGCAACACCAGACAACCGGTCCTCGTTTCACAAACACTGGAATAAAAATGACCCCCTAATAAGGTGTCCAAAGGGACTGGTTTCTTTGAAGAGGACTGCAGCTCAGCCCCAAGAGACAATGGCCCAAATCTGAGTTATGATGGCAATTTCAGCATGAATACCGTAAGGTCTGTAATACAATGCCCCGGGCAATTTACGGTCACTTCCTTGTGAAAATGTAAGCATTCAATTCATTTCAGGTTCATTCGACGACTTGAACCAAGGGAGCAACGCCGCTACGTATTGACGTTATTGGAGGTTGAGCGCTCCACATATAGCAGTTTGGCTCCATTTGTGCGCACCTGCCATGTTGCGTCTCATTGCGCATATTCGTTGCGTTCAACAAGGTTGTTCGATTTTTGTCGCTGGGTGATGGCAGTCCTTTCTTGTTGTATTTTAGCCATAAGGATCGTGAAATTTGGTTAAAGGTGACGTAAATGATAAAGCTTTTAAGAATAGGAATAAAGGTATGATTTTGGGAACCGGTACTTCTGTACGACAAATTGAAAACCGCGACATACCATTATTTTTGCGCCGAGTTCTTCCACTTAACATAATGGTGTTCATTTTTAAATTCATCGTAAGAGAGTACCATTTCCCCAATCATACCTTTATTTTTGTCTAATTGTTCAGTTACATTCATTGCAAACCATAGCTAGAATCTCTGAAAATAATTGTGGCTACAGTTCCAAAAAGGCTCCATGTTTGAACAAGCTCAAAAAGTAAAGTCCTTCAACGTGCCGAATGGAGCATAGGGCGGCGCTTACTCCGTTACATAACCTAGGCCACGCCTCTGCCAAATGTAGTGAAAGCTACATATGGTATAGTGTGCACAAATATATTACACAATTTGACTGTGGCAGTTAAGTTGGGATATCATTAAAATGATAGAACCCAACATGCAAATCACAAAAGAGGGCCCATCTGCTGCAAGTGGAGACCTTTGCGACTATTATTTATATTATATTTAATTAAAGTGCTTGTTCCCATTTATGTTATTTCCATTTCTCTACATACTGAGAGCCTGGCCTGGCAATACATTTAACCACCAAGTACTGGGACACCAACCTGCAGTTTTGATGGTAGAAGCAATAATGCACCTTGCAGGTTCCAGCTATTCAAAACGAAATATGGTAGAGATGTGTGTGTGGTGGTGTGTTTTATACTGTTTTGTCTATGTGGCTGTGGTAAAAATGTTGACCCAAATGTTTAACCCCTAAACAAAATTGCTCGCTGTTTCCACATACAACACATATTTTATGGCAACTTTATGTAATGGTACTTGGGTAGTGCCCCACAAGTTATGTACCCCCTCAAGAGTGGGGTTAAAGGTTATCTAGATGTCATTAAAGGTCCATGGCCCAAAAAATGGTCAGATTTGTCAAATTGTTTTGGTTGTTCCCATTGTTTTGCTTCAATTTTCCTGACACTGTGGATAACCGTGTCCCGTGGGTAGTGTCCTCATGACTTTGGTGACCTCATTCAAACTCTGTCCCCATTCACACACCGCATGGCTAGGACCCTGCATTGGGTGAATGCTGTATTTTTGGTATGTATCTTGGAAAAGAAATGATTTGAAGGCTGATTTCAGATGATAATGATAAAAATACAGCCTTTCATCTAATATCCAAATTGATGTTACTTCTGGATAAATGGGGTCTTAAAGCACCTTTAAACATTTGCTTTGTGAAAAAAAACTTGGATAGCAGCAGACAAAGTAGATGTTAAGACACTATCAGTGATTTCACCCGAAAGAGTCAAAATTTTGAAATTTGCAGGTAATAGCTTAAATCGAAGGTTAAGTCTGTAGAATTCTCCTAAGTTCTTTTTTTTTTCCAACTGAAGAATTGCCAGAAAAGGAAGAAAACGGCAGTCTTCAAAGATTTTACTCTCCATTGAAATATGTGTATGTAGTAAGTGTCCGTTCGGACAGTATGGCTAAAATATCGGAATCTGTGCTTATTATGTTTGGCTTCTGGGTCTTATCATTTGCAGGGTAAATGTTATGTACCCTTACTTGTTATCAGACATGCACAAATCTATTTGTTATTTTTTCGATTTTATGATTTTAGCAAATCACTGATAGTGCCTTTAATTGTGGCTTAATACACATCTTGATTGGAGATTTTTCATATTTTATAGATGTGTACAGATTATTGGGTCTTGGTTGAAAAAAAAATGTTAATGGTTTGATTAGTTGTGTCCCTCAGTGACATAACTAGGATATAGAAGTCAGAGGCTAACAAAATCTGAAATTTTGCCAACAACATTAATGTGCCTTCATAGATACTGTCCAACCCGGCTTTCCTGAGTATGCCACTGTCAGTTCTGTCTATTGTTTGATTTTGTTGCAAATGTGACATAGTATGAAGTTGGGGGGGCAGATTATCGCTTGGTGATGGACCTCTTTTCCATCAAGTAATTTCTCATTTAAGCCTTTACAACTTTAAACTACAATCAAAATCTCCTTTTGGCCACATAAAGCTTTATGCCCTTATATATTTGTGGATATTTTCATAGGTGGGGTGACGTTTCATAACAGTCAAGTTGCAATTTTTGTGTTCGTTTAATATGTTATGGAGCTTGTGTTTGGGCATATTGCAAAAAGTTGGTTATAGTCATACCCAGCATGCACTTTTCTCTCGTCTGCTATATACTGTAACTAAGACCGCTGTCCATACAAGTTCTGTTTTTTTTGTTGCATATAGTAATATGCTTATTGTGGTACTATTGTACTCGTACTTGTTAATGGTGAAGTTTTGTTGCTGTGTATGTTGGATTATACAGGGTAACTCCAAACTTGCTTGTTTTTAACCCATACATTAGTGCTCGGTTTATAGAATACCAATGTGACTACCTGTCTGGCAATAATTTTAAAATCCTCCTTGCATATAGCTGGCTTGATTATTTTGTAGCTTCATCAGGATAATCAATTGGTATGGGGAAATTAGTATGGGTTTTCCCTGAATATGAGGTCAAAGTCATCTAGGTTTAAGGGGCATTTCGTGATCCACAACTTCGTCCCCCGACTTACCTAAAAAAAGGTTGAGATGTTATATCATCTGAAACCATTAGCCTTAGTAAATCCACATGTACCTAATCATACATGCTGACATGCCAAGTCGTATCTGTAAGAAATTAGCAATTTTGTATTTTCCTGTTCCGTAAACGAAGAAATTACCCCACAGTAGCCTATGGGACCGTTGGAAACAAGCAATTGCTCATACACAAAACCACGCATACCGGAATCAACTCAATTTTGTGAATAAGCTTTTCTCAAAAGTACTGTGAATACTGAATAAAACAGAAGGTGCTGAAATCACGAAATGGCATTTTTAAGCCAGTTCATTGTTGACCTATGCTTAAATAACTTCTTTGTTAGAGTTTTGCCATTGGATTTTGAGATCAGTCTGTGAGGAATCTTTTTGTGTGATGGAATTCCTTCAGGGTCTTCGGGAATTTTTTCTCCCATCATCCATTAGCGTTTCCCAATTAGGGTTGTATTGTAATTCGTCACACAGATGTACAGTGTAATTGGTTTCATGCTGTGGTTGCAGACAGCCCATAAACTAGGGGGAGGGGGCCAGATTCCCTCCCCCAATTCCCAAAAAGCAAAAAAAAAAAAAACCCTAAACATGACTCAAAGCAAAAACAAACAATTGGATTTATGACCAAGCGAGCCAAAATTTTGGTGCTTCTGCTATTTTGTCAAAAAAAAGGTTGAAATTTTGGTACAAAGTCCACATTTTTAAATTTTCCCCCTTCCCCAAGGGGTGAATTTGGGGCAAACGGTCCCCTTTGGAAAAAATTTGCCCCTCCCCCTAAAAAAAATCTGGTTAACAGGCCTGGTTGCAGACACACACTTATTCATCAGTGGTTCCCCTGAGTAAGCAAGCCGGAAATAAAATCTTGAAGCAGCTATGGAAACGGCATGATTATTGCATGGAAGAACTCGGCCTCCTGTCTCGTTCTTCCACTTAAAGCATGGCATCCCTTGGTTTCAATTTGTGGTCACATAACTTTGTTGCCACTTATGGTAGTACTATCATGAGGAGTAATGACCTAGTAATTACATTTTCAAGTATAATGTGCTGCTTATGTGTGGCTTTCAGAATAGGAAAAATTATAAAATGCACCCACAACTATGATAACCCAGATGTCTTTCTTGCCTATTTTTTTCCATTACAATAAACCTGTGTAAAAAACTGTTCAAATTAGTCTACTTTCTATATGATTATACATATTATGTATAACTAAATATGGGTGCCATAAAAGAGTCAAAAGGTAAAATGTTTCATATAGAAGTCCCCACGTATGCATGAGGTCTTACAATTGATTCTCACGCCCATGCTGTATGATGTTGTGTCAGTAGTGCTTGACGGAATTAATGGCAAAACCTCATGTACTGGGCAATTCTATATGAACTTCTTTGTGAAATAAGATGTAGGGTACCTGTCTGCATTAAACCACTTACTAGCAAAATATTTTTTGTATTCAAGGGAATTTTATGTAATGACAGCTGTAAAGCTACTTTAAAGCTTGAGAGAATGATAATTCTTCCTGTACTGTTTGAAAGGTGCCTACTTCCTGCAACCTCTCAATTAATTGTGTCCCAAGGATTATTCGGTAAAAATTTGCAAACAGAAACTCAACAGGTTAATTTTATTAGAGCCTTGTGAGCTTGACAAGTTGTTGTTAATTTTGCTGTTTAGTTTATCACGGTTTCATGTAAATAAGCCTGTAATTTCAAAAAAAATCCGCCATTTTTTGTTTATATGTTTGTCTAATATATGACAAAATTTGTCCCTATGTCTAGCCTTTCATCAGAGGCTTTGTGCTTGTTTTATTTTTTCTATGAATTTTAATTACTGCAATTTCGAGAATTTTTTAACAACATGATGTCTGTTACAAGGATTTGGCTATAGACAACCTGTCGCACAACATAATACCTCATGAATATGTAAATGTGGCCCTACTGTTTGTTATAGCCATTTTTATCATTATTACTACTAAGTCATTATTA
The DNA here is from genome assembly GCA_023653785.1 of Ophioderma brevispina. Taxonomy (NCBI): domain Eukaryota; kingdom Metazoa; phylum Echinodermata; class Ophiuroidea; order Amphilepidida; family Ophiodermatidae; genus Ophioderma; species Ophioderma brevispina. The sequence continues at coordinate 16,538 of JAMKCH010084909.1, read as the reverse complement.
TAATTGTTATTTTTTTTCATTTTGCTCATTTATCCATAGATGTACTTAGATACCGATGTAGTGGCAGTATTTTTTTCCAATTGTACAACACTCAAACTACGTATTTTACATGTGTACTGCCTTTTCTGTGTGTTTAAATATCTCTTGGCATATAACCAGTAAAATTTGTTAATTGGAATACAAATACGCATCTCAAATCTGCTCTGTTTTTTCAATAAAACTGTTGAGTTGTGTTGTTCGAAAGAATATCGGTAATGTCTCTAAGTTGTAATAAACTTTGAACATTTTCATTGGTGACCTTGGAAGAATGGGGGGTGGGGGGGGGGGTTCATTTTTAAATGTCTTATCATTGACTTCTAACTATTAACTTTGATTGCGATCTGGTAACCTGCCACATGGTGGGAAATTTATAATTTTGGATTTTTTTTTTTTTTTTTACTATCCTGCGATTTGAAACTAATATCAAAAGTAATTGTAACCATAAATGTTTTTGCTTCCTTCTTTCTTTGATACACACAAAAGTACGCCTTATACAATCTGACAAAAAATAAAGTACATATAACAGATTTAAGCTATTTTCCTTACTTTTTCAAAACTGTCCTGTGCGCATGTGGCGGTTTCCCCAAGATCACATCACAAATTATTTTTAAATTATCACTTGTATGACAAGAATCTGTGCGCTAAATAATGTCGCCCTTTTATTAATGCATATTAAAATCGGTGAAGATGACCTCATCTTTTGGTAAATATATGTATCACTCATCAATTTTTAATGTTCCCAGTTACCCGAGATTATAAAAAGGAACACTCCAAATTTGAAGTGACATATTTATATCATACACAAAGTTAAGAGTTGTTATTTGATGCTATTATCAACATTAATAATGGAACCAAGACTACTGGAAAAGCCAATATTTTCGTGTACAAATATTTTTGTTGTGTCAGTTATTAGCACCATAGAAGGTACCATCTCTGTATACTGACACTTTTGCATGGTGTGAAATTACGAGCATTGCATCTATATTGTAAAATGCATCAGAAATTTCTTTAATACAATTGGGGATGGGGTTATTTTTGTGGGCACTCTGATCTGTGAAGTGTGTGAAATAAACCACACAAAATTTTGGCTTTTACGTGTTGTCTGACTTTTGTAAACTTGCAGCATGCAGCAATAATAGCTAAGTAAGCAATTAATGTCAAATAATGTTTTAAAGGGACATCCGTTGATCCCAGCCTCCCCCTGAAAATACCTAAGAATTTGAGATTTTTTACATCTGAACAGTGACCCAAGTATAGGAAAGTGCCAAATCCTTCCGTCAAATTCGATCAACTCTAAAGAAATTCATAGTTTTGTATTTTCTGTGTGTAAACAGACAGAAATTACAATATGGGGCAGCGCTATACAACTAATTAGCTCATCATCAAAATGCAACATCAGAACTGAATTTTTGGAAATAAACTTTTTCTTGAGGATATCTAATGAATCATAAACAAAAATAAATATGCTGGGATCATGAAATGCACCTTTAACTTTTACACACAAGCCATGTAGTATTCAGGGGAGACATTACACATGTAAGAACTTATAAGCATAGATACAAACAAAAACAGAAAATGGGAGGAAATCAGAAATTCACTTCCCAACAAGAGCAGGATTTAAGTCACCAGTGGTTGCTAGTGTTGTAGAATAATGGTTGTTTCTGGAAGAACCTTGCAAGTCAAAAAAAAAAAAAAAAGCTAATCTATTTGCTCAGTCAAGAAGGGGAAACAAATAGCAGGTAACAGTGATGACTTAAAGAGCGACAAATAATGGCCTAAAAAATATTCAGGCATAATGACAGGTACGCTTACTGAAATCACTTTCCACAAGTTTGAAAACAATTGGATTTTTACATTCCTGTAAAACCTAAAAATCAGGAAAGTTCCAGAGGGGAAGTGGCAGTTCGTGTGGCAATTTCCTGGAACAGAAAACCAATGTGTTGACATCCCCGGACAGAATTTCCGTGTCTCTAGCCTGTTTTTGGTGACACAATTCAAAGCATTTCAGACCAGGATTCAGGCATGGTACTTTAGGCTTGCAGTAAAATATTGCTCGTTTCAATTGACGAATGGGCTTAGCCAGAGATTAGCACCTATACAATCTAGGTCTGTGAGCTTGATGACAACATGCTTTTCAGTTTTGTAATGCTGCAGTAATGTCAGCATCTTTTTTTCAGAAATTGCCACGAACTGCCACCTGCCCCTCTGGAACTTTTCTTTTTTCCCTGTTTTTTTCAGAATGTAACCATCCAAATTTTTTGCAACTTGTGGAAGTGATTTCAGTAAGGGTCCTTGTCATTATGTCGGATATTTTTTATGCCGATTGATGTCCTTTTAATATACGAATCCTACATGGTTAGAGGAAAAAGGGCACACTATTTTCTTGAGGTGCTGGGGTGATAGGCCCATAGCCAGTACCAAGGGAAAAAGTGTTCCCTATTTCCCTGATATAAACCATGTATTTATTTTATTACACCTCACTGCGACTCTGGGGACAAAGTTGTAGGGAAACAGTTCAAACTATTTTCCTGGGGAAATAGCACTTGTAATTGGAATCAGCCAATGAAATAGCATGATTATGTTCAGGAATATTCATGAGGTGTAAACATTCTTTGTTATTGGCAGACAAACAACAGAAGTACTATCAATATAATGATCTGTACAATGAAAGTCAAGCACAACTCAATTGACTAGTGTGTAGTCCCAAAGCTAAGTGCTCTAACATGTTCACAAGACTGATCTACAGTACATTCAAGTTCTTTAAACATGCAAAACAGGTTTAATGGATTGGTGATATCCAAATTCCTCAAGCATTTGTGGGTTTCTATTTGGTGATTTAAAGTCTAATCTTGTTGGAAGTGAAATACTAATGAGGATGGTTTAACAGTTGGTGTATTGCAGTTTTTGATGATGAAAGAATTATTAAATGGTTGTTTGTACATGTTTTGTAAGTTTTTGCCTGTGTGCCCTCCTCCCCCTTTAAGCAATTGCCTAAGTATCTATATACTGCCAGCTTCTATGAGATTTTGGCCCATAATTATGCTCATTAGGACCATATGGTAATCTAGAGAAATATTCTGTCAAATTTGAATGCACTTGCTCCAGGATGCTCATGGAGCAGTATTTGACTTAGAATATTTCTCCACTGCTCTGGGAGCATATTTGCCATATGCTCCTGGAGCATTTTGCATTCAAATATGCTCCAGGAGCATATTTCATTTAAATTATTTCTCCAAATTATTTATGCTCCAGGAGCATAGTCAAATATGCTCTTGGAGCATATTTGACTTAGAATTACTTATGCTCCAGGAACATATGGTCCAGGACCATATGGTCCTGTGGATCATATGCTCCTGGAGCAAAATTTTGGGGCTAAATCTCATAGAAGCATACTGCCAGTGGTTCATAGGTTATGCCATGCAATGCACAGCAATGTATTAGAAGCAACACAGTGATGTATTCACTTTTTTCGCACATTGTAAGATAATACAACCATAAAATCCAGGGGGGTAGGACGTGCCAACCTAACAACAACAGCGAATTCAAAACGGCATCAACTTCCGGGTGCTAGTCTGTTTCAAAGACTTAACGGTAGGCGGGCGCTCTTATGCATATCGAATGGTTACACACAGACTTGACTAAAGACTAGGCCCGGTCACGGATATTTAAATTTAAATGACTGTTATTGGAAATGACACTATTTTGCAGTGGGGTTAATCCACTAACCCCGACGGATTTTGAAGTCAATAATTTTTTCCTAAATTATCATGATATTACGAAGATCTTTTGAACATAGGTTTAAGAGGTGATTTTGCAATGTCACTGGGACTGAGACTGCCATAGTAAATGCACGTAGCAGTTCCACAAATTACCGTTTGGAAATCCCCAATGCCCAAATCGAGCAGATCGTGTCCTACCCCCTGATAAAATCTTTAATAACAGAATCTACAGGGTGTGCCAAATGTAAATATCCAAGCACTTTTATAACTAGATGAACTAATTTGAAACCAAATCAGTATGGGCTAGGACCTACATGTGTACTTTATGGTTGTTTTATACCACACCATATTAGGGTTTTGTAGAAATTATCTACACACTTTCATAGATGATGCTAGGAAATCCCAAACTTCCCCCTTAAATGCACTTGAGGATTTTTTTTTTTATGACACTGCCTTGGGAAGTCTACCCCCCCAAATGCATTTGCAATCACAGGTTTATCAAAATAATGGTATTGCCCAGTGTAATTCATCAGGAGCAACTATTTCACAAGTGATTTTGTAATTAATGGGTGTTTTCACAGTAAAGGTACCTATCAAGCTGCTGAAATTCTTTGTCCAATTTTGAAGAATGTGGAATACTGATTTATGTCACTTTTCACATAATTAACATATATGGGTTGGACTGTCTATACTTTGATTACCACCAAATAGGCAGGAATTATTCAGTTGTTATCGTTCCGCGCGTAAAAGTAAACCAAATATAATGGAGCGTTTGCACAGAATCGCGCGCGCCACGCATAATATACACATTGCGTCTCTTGCGTTGTCTTGCACCTACGTTATTCCATATCAGTTCGCACTTTTATGCCTATTTGGTGGTAATCAAAGTATAGTAATAGACTTTTCAAAATGAAGTTTACCAAACATGATAACCCCGATTAGCGTCCCAACACGGTATCATGCGCAACTGTTGGGCGCAGCACTCAAGCGTATTTCGCATGTTACTGGCAAACACTTGTGAATGTATGCGAGCATGTAAGGTTGCTCGCGTACATTGTATTTTGTTCCAAACATTTCCGATGTTCATTTGAAAAGGTCTATTATCCCCAGTAAAATTCCTTTTGAACTACCGTACTTTCAGTACCATTTACTGCATGCCGAGATTGATGTGTATAAACGCAAAAGTAAATGCTGATTGGTTTCCTTATAGTGTTTGTTATAATCCCTTGGACATGACATACGCTCGTGTGTCTCTTTTGCGTGAAGTGCGCTTACATGCAATCCAACAGTGCGTCGTATTGGCGGGAATGTGGGCGTACATAGTTACATGTCCAAGGAATTTTGACAAATACTGTAGTAGGTTAAATTTCCCATATTGCAGTTAAATTCCATACGCCCTATGGAAGGCAGTGACCAGTAACCGATAGAATCCCAGCGGTGCCTTTCATCCGGGCTGTGTGGATATTTATCTTAAATGATTTACTGCAATTGCATTGGAGAATCACACATAAGCCGTCCTCTTTTACACAGATACAACAGTATGAAGTGGCCCACCACTAAACATAATGATGTTGACTTAATGTGTTAAAAATGGTTGGTTTACTGGTTCGTAAGTTGTTGGGTTGGGTTTGTTTGTAATGATTAAAAAAACCAACTTTTTAGATTTGTGGCATATTATGTCACTTTTTGTGTCGCCTGCCCTACGGCATGACGACACTAGGATCACTTTGTCCACGTTGTTGATTCTGTTGATTGATTCGTCTGTTGTTCTGTTGATGTCCTGTTGTGAACAAGGTTAACATTTGCATGTAATACCCATACTGTGATGGATTTAAACCAACTTGGTCACAGTTGCAACATGTCATCCCCACACTTTTGAATGTTTTAGGTCAAAGGTCACATCCAGGTCAAAGGTCATTTTAGGTCAAGTTGTAAGATAGGCTTAAAATGTAAAATTGACCTCATTAAAAGTTGAAGTTTCAAAATTGAACCAAACTTGAATCGTCATGAGTCAACATGGGATCCCTCATTTGTGATGATCAAGGGCACATGCCAAGGCAAGGTCATGTGAAGGTCAAGAGTTGTAAATAGGCTTAAAATGTAAAATTGACCTCATATTGAAAATTAAGTTCATTGAGCCAAACTTGAATCATGGTGCAACATGGATCTGATCCCTCATAACTTGATGAGGTCAAAGGTTCAATGCCAATGAGCGGTCCAAAGGTCATGGTGGTCAAGTTGTGAAAATAGGCTGAAAATGTAGAATGACCTCATTATGGAAAAGTTGAAGTTCAATTGGAACCAAACTTGAATCATAGGTGCACCCCTGGTATCCCTAATCATTTGTTGCTGAGGTCAAAGGTCACATATCAAGAGCAAAGGTCATGATTAAGGGCCTATCATTCACTACACAACCGCGGTGACGGCAGGCGACACAAGCTGGTCCGAGGACCGTGTAGTTTTTTTTTTCAAAAAGGGGCTCAAACATCCACAATGTTTTTACTCTTACTGACTCCAAGTTTGTTTTCTCTAAAAAAATTTTTAAAAAAAGCAACATATTTGCCCTAACCAGAATGACCCTTTTAATGCCAATCTGTTCTAATGTTATTCTTACTTCCAAGGAGTCGTTTTGTTTGATATTGCAGTGAAAGAAATTGCCACCATTTGAGGGGATTTTAGAGTAAATATACACCACTCATTTTCCTAATGAAATCTTCTGACAAACTTTGAATACATTTTAAAATGAGTGAACCTGGATTCTATTTTGGGAGGAGAGGGAAGTTCCATGTAGGCATTGCCAAAATTGACTGTGAAGCCCATGGTATACTTCCAGTCACAGCAAGCGATTGACGTGCGCAAAACAGGATTTTGACCCAAGATTAAGTGTTACGCATGCTCACAAGCTGAAATAGCTCACTACGACTGGAAGTATATCATGGACTTTAAATGTATTTTTGTGTCGTCTGCAAGAATTGCAGAAGGCACATAGGGATTACTCTGGTCGTATGTCTGTGTGTATGTGTGTGTGTCTGTGGTCAAAATGTTAACCCTTAATATAGTGCATGCCGTATGAGTTCCGTTTACAAGGGCTACGATGATGTAACTTGGTGGAAAGGAGGGGGCGGGGTGGGGCGACATGTTGGTGACCTCAAGTGACCTTGGTGACCTCATGTGACCTTTGACCCCATTCACAAACCGTGATGGCAGACGTCACTCGCAGTCCGGGGATCGCGATGTATTTTAATTGACAAGCAATGACAGTCAGAGTAATTGTTGACCATGATGCATTAGTTTGTGGAAGACTAAATAAAAATCTGAAAGACATTTTTTTTTGATTAAAGGCTGACTCAGAGATTTCCCGATGAGGGCACAATCAGTTTTCAAACAAATCGTGTTTTTTGCATATACATAATGCTTGTCCATATACTAATCACTGTGTGAAATAACTAAGCTCAAATCGAAGGCCTTCATATAGAAAATCACAACTTTGTTATACACAGTATTCAATGGCACTGTTATACTGTGCATAAATGTTTACTGCACGAAAACGAAAAATCTGATTCATCTCTAACTTTGGAATTAAGCATTTTAGGTGACTATCTTTAGTTCTAGATGACTATTTTTAATTATTACATAAAAAAGTAGTTATCTCAAAATCTCTGAGTCAGCCTTTAAGCATTACAGAATTGATAAATTTAGAGTAAATTGTAGCTTATGCACAGCCTACAAGAAACCAATTTTTAGCCATATTGGAGATGAACCGCTAATAACTTGCTGCTAACTCTGTGTGTATATATTGCTGAGAAATGTTGTACATATTTTGTAAGTGCAAAGTATAAATCTTTCATATTGTAAAAATTAAATTACCAAGTGGAATATGGAATACTTTTATTAACTGTACTATAAATGCTACAAAGCTTGGCTAACTACTTTACAGGTCTTCCATTTAATGTGGACCATATATATTTTGCTTCAATATTTATGATAATGTCAATGTTAAAATGTGTTAAATATATGCCATGCAGCAAAGGATATATTATTGGTATAGCAAATAAAATATTATTTGGGACACTAAACTATGTTGTGTGCTACTTTCCTTATGTGTGAAGGGCTTGGGTGTAAGCAAATTAGCAATGTAGCAAGTATGCGTCTGTTGGCAATGGGGGCTTACAAACAAAAACAATCAAACCAGTGGGAAATTAAATTCTCAAGTCGTTCAGGTGAACAGTTCAAGTGAGTGCTAATCACGACCACATGCACGTAAAGTGTGAAAATTAGCCCAAAAAATTGGGATTAAAATGCAACTAAAGACCCCCAAAAAGTAATGCAGCATGTCTAAATACCCCCATAAGTTACAAACCATTGGTTATATACATACGAAAAAATATGAAAACAAAATGATATCAATAGTTTCAATAACTTAAATCTTTCCCTATTGCAATCAATATAGCCAACACAATATCCATTATAAGAAAATCTCTCCCTCTTTATCCCCCTGGCTTGAAAAGCAGAGGGGGAGTTTGCGATACTGTGCATGTCCGTATGTGTGTGTGTGTTCCAGTTTGGTTAGGTTTTCGTTTTTTCACATCTTCCAATTAGTCCGATTTACACCATTATGTTTTGGGGAGTCCAAGTGTGGGAAAATATGATAAAATTGGATGATCACCCAATATTAATTGGTCTCGCTATGAGTTTTAAAATATTAGGCTCGACTGCATCTCGCCCAATATTTTTTCAACTCCTAGCTCAACCAATTAATTTGGGCTTAATCAATCCAATTTTATATCAGACTTGGGGGTAAGGTGCAATAGGGGTTCTTTCATATGTGGATGATGTCAAAGGTCATGGACAAAGGTCATCTCAGGTCAGGTTCCAGACTGCCATCTTGCCAGGGGGATGATGCAAGTTTACTTGCAGTATTTTTTAAAAAGTTGCAATAAAAGGTAGGCCATATTATTTGCCATTCAGTGAAAGACTGCATTCTTCGCAGGTTTTTAAAACGATCTTACGATGCAAAGGGTGAATATGGTTATACCACCCAATGTTCCGATTCATTAAGAAGTAGCTTCACTTGTATATTTCCAGGAAAGATCAAAGAAGAATTATCATCTAATAATATAATATAATTAAAAAACAAATTGATGTTGAAGTGTGTGTCACTTTCTTAAAGCAATATTATCACATTTTTTTGAAGAGGCCCCCAATGTTTCAAAAAAATTTGAGATTTTTACACTGTTGCATTGGTAACTGCGATACCTATACCTGTGACTGTTCAGAAAGGCTCTACAATGTCCCTATGTGTCCGCAAAAAAGGAATTTTGTGAAAGAATAATTAATCTCGAATCCGATAATAATTCAACGGACTGTGGAAACGCCTTCCCAATATGGAATAGGCCGGAAATAGCGCCATGTACGTAATCTACGCTCATCTATTAGTTTTTTTATTGGTTCAGGCAAGTCAAGTTAGAGTCATTTTTCTTGAGGTGGCACTATTTCATCATGAACAGACATAAACTTATCAGTCCCAAGCTCTGCCGTTATTTAACCCTAGGTATCCCAATCTCATACACAAACGCTCAATTTTAATGATTAAAATAGCGCATTTTTTTATCATCTCGTTCGCCGGTGTAGTTTTCTAGACAATTACCACATAGCTGTGCAAAATATCAAATTTTGAAAATTGGGGGTTCTCTCAAAAAAATGTGCTAAAATTGCTTTATCATGATTGTTTATTGTAACCTTGTAATAATTTCTTCTTCAGGTGCACTTTGAAAATGTGACAGATTTTCGTAAAGGGACCTGTTTGGTGATATTGATCACAATGGGGCCAGAAGGGTATCAAAATTTACAAGTAAAAACAGACTATATCATTTATGTTTTCTTCTTGCATATGACAAGTGGTTTTTAACTTACGGGAGCAATTAGACCAGCCTGACGTTTAACTTTTTTTTTTTTTTAAAACTTATTCTTCCATTTCAACCAGGTATTTTCTCGTGAGTCACCATCGGTAACCCATGTTGGGCATGCCTACAAATAATCAACCCTCGCATGCAATAATCAATTTTAATCTACATGTATTATTAAGTGCACTTCGTTGGCAAAATATGGACAATGAGAGTTCAAATGTTTTCAAAAATAAACCACAACAGTAAGATCTCCCTCTAAAGCACTGCTCCTAATTCTTATTTTATCAAAGTCATGAACAAGTAATAAATGTCATAATTGGTCCCACCGCCGAACTTCTGTTTGGCAAAGGGACTGTAGAAATGCTCTTCGTCCGTGGCGTGTGTGTGTGTCCCCCGCAATATCTTGGATCTAGCAGCATGGGTTTTCCTCTTTGCAATATAGATGTATGCTAAGTACGTTTTTGGCCTGGATCTTAGTGGTCATGGTCAAGGTCAAATAATGGTTCAAAAATAGGGTTAAAAAATTTGCTTAGCAAACCTTGTAAACACGCATATCTTTTTATCTAAGCAAGTATGGGTGTCCATCTTCGCACCATTGATGTCCGCTTAAGTAGGTGGCGGCTGAGTTCGGAGATGGGTCATGTGGCTATTGTTCCAAAGGTCAAATATGGTCAAAATAGGTCAAATTTGGTCAAAAATGGGATTAAATGCTTTAAGTTTTGGTCAATTGTGGTAGGATGATGAAACTTGGTGGGTGTAGTCAGCATTCACTGCCAAACAATTTGAAGGTCCTTTCAAGGTCATGTGGGGTCTTCAAGGTCAAACCACTAAGTAAGGTGGTAGGATGAATGAAACTTGGTGGGTGTGATAGCATCAGTGCCAAACACATTTGAAGGTCATTTCAAATGTCTGTGGGTCATCCAAGGCAAATCAAGTATGTGTAGATGATGAAACTTGGTGGGTGTGGTCACCATTCAGTGCCAAAAAATTTTGATGGTCATTTCAAAAGGTCATGTGGGATCATCCAAGGTCATATCCATAACAGTAGTATGGTCATGAAAACTGATGGTGTAGTAAAGCATCCATTGCCGAAAATTTTGAAGGTAATTTCAAGGTCGTGTGGTTATTCAAGGTCAACTAACTCAACATGTGGTAGGTCATGAAACTTTGTGGATGTGGTCAACATGTCTAAACCGAAAATTGTGAAGGTCATTTCAAGGTCAAGTAGGGTCATCTAAGGTTAAATAACTACAAGTAGTTGTATGGTCAATGTAGTCAACATTTGATACCGTCAAATTGCAACTGCTATTGCAGCAGCCTCAGTGGTTTGAGAACCACTTATTTCCATCACAATTCTCCCTGTGTTCTTAAAATTATATTTCCCTCCATTTACTCTCGCGACGGGCGGGGGACCTTTGTGGTTCGAGAACCGCCTTGTTGTTAGTTAAAGGTGCAACGAGAGATTTCACATATCCACATATCGGGTGTCCCTTAAAAAATCGAAAGTACTGATTTTTTGCCCTGATGAAAGCTTTCCATCAAAAATATCCTCATCTGAAAGGATTAAGTTGAGAAATGTTTCTTTGGTACAAAAATTTCTAATTTCGTATAGGAGCAAATACGAAATCCAGCCTATGTTTTACATTGAAATATAAGCAAATCAAAAATCACCTGTTTCCTCTCTTTTAAGAAATTTCTGTAGCTAAACACAAGGTAAGAAATCTACTGAGGGTCCAATCTATGAAATCTATGAAATTACTATATGTTTTCCCAGTTAGTTTAAAACATTTTGCGTTATATTTCGTCCCAAGAAAACGGAAACGTGCGTTTGTTTAAAACAATTTCGTCTTTGGTCAATTATATTAAACACTTGATCAATAAAATTAACTTTATTTTCACACATTTTCGTCATGATCAATTTAATTTCGTCGTCTCCATGTCCCATCATCTGAATGTCAGTGGCGTAACAGGCGGGAGGGGAGGCAGGGTGACAATGGCCGGGAAAAAATTTGCAAAAATCATGCTAAATCAGCCGTTTTTTAGCCCTCTGACCGGGAAAAATTGGCCTTTTGACCCCCCTAAGAGGGAAAATTTCCCGAGAAAGGGAAATTTGCCCCCTCAGAGCGGGCAGGCCCGATACGCCACTGCTGAATGTACAAAGTAATTTCGTCTTTGGTGAATTATATTTCATATAGCGCAGTATTTTTTCGTCTTGTGTGGTGTATGCATAGGCCATGGCTGGAGTTAGGCCAACAACATAGCCAAAATTATCTAAATCCTACCTATCTCTACCTATCTAAATCTACATAGTATCTAAATCTAAATATATCTTATTAAATCTACCTAAATCTACCTATCTTTCTTCACCTCTTTTTCTTTCTTTTCTTTCCCATTACTTCTTCTTTCCTCACCTCCTTTTTCTTTTATCCATTCTCATTTTTCTTTCGTTACTTTTTATACCATTTTTTAAAATTTATTTTAATTTATTTGATTTCTAATTTTGTTCTTGATCTTTGTGTGCTCGGTATATAAACAAAGGAAAATACAGAAAAATTATACAGAATTTTGCTGATGTTACAGGACTAGCTTTAGTCATGGCTGAAAACGTAACAGCACCACACAAGACGGAATATACTGAGCTAAAAAGTGAAATTATATACAAATCGAATTGCTTTGTACATTCAGATTATGACCCTGGAGACTACGATTAAATTGATCTTGACGAAACGTGTGAAATATAGTTATTTTATTGATCAAGTGTTTAATATAATGTACCAAAGACGAAATTGTTTTAAATCAAACGCACATTTCGGTTTTTCTTGGGACGAAAAACCACTTTAGAGCGAGATTATGAAATATGATGAAAAATGTTTTTAAACTAACTAGAAAAACCTCTATTATGACAATATTTGGGTGCCTCTCAAAAATCTCTCGTTTGCACTTTTACTGTTGTGTGAAGTAGCTTCAAATCCTGGGCTTTAACGGGGTACAAACAGCTATTTAAAAAACTTGATACGGTCCGCGTAATGTGTGTATCCCCACATTTATCAAATGACATCGGCATACTTGGCCATGGGTATTTTATGATCTGTTCCTGGCCAGACATTGCTGATGGGATTGCATACATTGTCCTTAAAAAAATGGGTTCATTCTTCATGGTACGACATCATGGAATTAGCCTAGCATGAAATCTTCTTAAGAATCAAAGAAATTTACAAGGATTGTACAGCTTTATATCCGTAAAAGAGTCTTTAGCTAACCATGAATTAATATTACACCAAGGACACGCCAAAAATTGATAAGTGATCCAGTGGCACTCTCTGTGTTGCATGGGTATAGCAAAGAATGCTATATGGTCCCCCACACGATGCTCGATGGAATTGACCCTCTGGCCAAATGGTGTTAAGTTCCTTTTTTTTCTGTGTGTGTACTGTGGCATTGTCGTCAATGTAAGACCAAGGCATTACCATTGGCAGCATCGTCTGCTGCGTACAACCATGTGGACCGTAGAAGTAAATGATATCACGTGAGTTTTAAAATTGCCCCTTTGTCTTTCCTCTGTTCATCTATCTGTGCGTCATCAGTCAGAGCCCGTGAAGTAACAGATGTCTGTGATTTTCAGGCAACAGTTAACTAGCAATATCATAGAACTTGTCCAACTAGTCAAGACATGGACAAACTTCCGACAATAAGAAATAGATCAGTTGTAGGAGGGGCTTACTTTTTTGTGTTGTGTTAATTTTTGACAGATCCTTAACTCTGTAAACCTAGAATACAAAGTAATCAATAACTCCCCTACAGTCTCACAGGAATATGCCTGGTATTTGTGACTTATATGGCCATTAGTTTGTGTATAGAGTGTAAGAGATTTGTTTTGTTCTTACATATGTGCTTCTTTTAGGCGAGTGCGATTTAGACTACAACTATGAGTGTATAACGTGGTTTTGTAGTACGGTGGCTATAATGCTGCACAGGCATCCTTAATTTACTTTGTACTTTGAAGTTAAGACGTATAGTCACATGTTAGATGTAATCTTACAATTACAACCAAACCAACCTGACAAATCTGCAAACTTTTATTTTAAAAATAGTTTACTTTTCCTTCAATTGTCTTACATTTCACAGCACAATTACTGCCACTATTTACTAAGACAAACATCTTATCATATTCCAATTGTTTCAAAAGAAGGGGCCTATGGTATTTATATCACCCTGTACTTTTAAAATCTCTTTTTACCCCCCCCAACAAGGGCTTTTTTAGCTTAAAAAATGACCAAAACATCTGGGGAAATTATTTTTGAGCTATTGATTGATGATTTATTTGGCCTCATATATAATTCTATAGTTTCTTAAATTTGATGACCATGCTCACCTCTGTACCTAACTGTAAATGGTTTGTCAACCTTTGTAGCAATCCTATCCCCAAGGGACCCTAGTAAATTCGCTTCTTACTATTTTGCAGAACGAAACAAAACATATTTCTTAATGTGGTTCTTTACCCTTTTAACAACAAAATACAGCAAGTAACTTGCGTGATCCCAGGGGCGTAACAGGTGGGGGGTGCATGGGGGGGTATGTTGCCCCCCCCTGACGACTTTGGCCGGGAAAATGCAAAATCATGCTAAATCAGTTTTTTTAGCCCTCGTACCGGGAAAAATTGGCCTTCTGACCCCCCTGAGAGGGAGAGAGGGCAGCCCAATACTCCACTGCGTGATCCCCCCCCTCCTCCTGTCAAGATGGCAGTATAGAACATGAGCCCGATGACCTTTGACCTTGGCCATGACCCATGTGACTCATCTACATATGAAGGAACCCCTATTTATTAACCCCAAGCTTTGTTTCAATCGGACCTTCCAACTGTTTTTGAAGACCTTAAAAACGAAAACCTAATCAAAACCTTACCAAACTGGAACATACATACAGTCATGTGCGGCTATCCCACGAAAACCCTCCGCTTCTGCTTATCAAGCCGGGTGATAAAATATTAATCCATTTGCATGTATATAGCGCACGATATACTTCCAGTCGCAGGCGAGCGATTTCTGCTCTGAGCATGCCGTAACACTTGATCTGGGGTCAGAAATCTGGTATCAACTCGCTGCGACTGGAAGTATATCGTGGCTAATTTCTACACTGCAACCAGGTGTGCACTCATATGATCATCCCTGGGTATGTACCAGTAGGCAATCAGTGAAAAAGATAAAGGAGTATCTGTTTTGCATTTTATAATAACCCCTCCCTGGATGTTACAATTTTGTGACTTTGTGCAGAAGCTGCAAAACATTTTCCAAGATAAGTGACTTGTCTCTTGCTTCAACTATTTTGTTGCTTTTTTCACTACATCCGCACAATTCCTTCGACCACCATCTTTAGTCTTATTTGATCCATACATTCCTATACAGTACAGCACATTCCCATCAAAAACAGATTAATCTTATGAATGGCAACCTTCAGGTGAGGCAATTACAAAATGTTGGTCGCAATCCATCAAACATAAGTCCATAATTGATTTTCCTGGATAAGCATACATCTCAAAATATATAATGGGTGAAAACTTTTAATGAAGTGACACAATTGATAATCGCATACAGATTAAAACTGGGCAGGTAGAGTTCACACACCGATTACTTTACCGACAAAAATGGCAGCTGCTAATGCAAAACAAGCTATCCTCGAGGGTTTGAGGGCAAGAGAAGCCCCATCTGCATAGCTGCTATTTGTCCGTTTTTTTCTTATTAATGGTTTATATCTAGGAAAAACTGAACACCTGGCGCTATGGCAATGGGGTTATTTCCCCTTAAAGAGACATGAGATTCCAGAAAGAAGCGCCCAATTGTTTTGTTTTTTGAATATTAATAAGCTCTTTTGCATATTTGGAATGCTTACCAATGTATTAGATCAACATACCTGAAGTGAATTATCCTAATACGCCGTCTTTATGTATCAGATATGATTTATTACGTTTCTGTGTGCACGAACAGTCAAAGCATGGTTTTGTCTATGGGGACGTTGCGATAGCCGGCCAGTTCAAAACAAGTTTGCGGTTTTCTTTTGTTTTTTGTTTCAATAAACC
Organism: Ophioderma brevispina; assembly: GCA_023653785.1. NCBI lineage: Eukaryota > Metazoa > Echinodermata > Ophiuroidea > Amphilepidida > Ophiodermatidae > Ophioderma > Ophioderma brevispina. Next base: position 801 of record JAMKCH010084909.1, on the reverse strand, counting down.
TTCGAAACGTTCTCGGTTGGGTAGTCCACGACCGATCCAGGTGAAAATTGAGAAAAATTTGTATCCTAAAAAATCTCCTCCTGTCAAGTTAAACCTTTGATCTATTAACAATCTGCCTACTCCTACAGAGATGCCCCAGGTCCACTCAACCCGGAAACTTGTTAAAAACCCTGAAAAAGCGTGTGAATTGGCCAAAAAAAATCCCCAAAACGGGCTGAAAATAAAATTGCGCAAATTTTGGACTACAAAAACCCCTGAATTCCAGGTTTTTTCAAAAGTGGCATCTCTGCTCCTAACTTCAGTTATAAAGCCAAGGCTAGTCAATTCTCAAAGGAGTCCTTAACTTTAGAACCCCGGGTTTAAATTCAAGGTTACTCCCATATATGAGTGGACCTTTTTTTCTTTTCAAATACTGTCAAAAGGTTAAATGCAACAGGTGGAAAATTCCTCATGGATAGGGCGGAATGGCCACATCCATGAATTTTCTCACCTGTGAACAGCACATTTTTAGAGTCTATTGAAAAGAAAAAAATACGCGGTCCCCCCGAGCACAAGTGTCATCTGCGCGTCCACGGTTTGTGAATGAGGACAAGGGTCAGATGTGGTCAGAAGGTCACATGAGGTCATTAACATGTCACCCCATCCCGCCCCTTTCTACCAATTACATCATCGTAGCCCGAACGGCCGCCCACGGCATGACATATAATGCGGGTTAACATTTTGACCGAAAAGATCACATGAGTCCCAAAGGTCACTTGAGGTTCCCAACATGTCACCCCACCCCCTCCTTTCCCAAGTTAC
>JAMKCH010084908.1:0-43115 GCA_023653785.1 Ophioderma brevispina | reverse complement strand
ATGTTAATGTCAATCGACATTTCCGTCCTTCTCATCCAAACAAACATACACCGGAGTATAGGTAAGATACCGGGTGATCCCCAGAGTGATGGAGGGGGGGGGGTGGTGGTTACCACCCCTTTCTCGGTAACAACGGCTTAGGAACAACACGGTATCACAGACACTTGAATTTTTGGGGTTACCAATAGATAACTATGGTCCTCCACTTTCCTTTGTTACTAAAATGAGTACCACATGCCCGAAAATTACGTCAGCATGACGTCATAAAGTGCGTATGTCAGTACACATAGTTAGAATAGGGGAATTCAATTTCTCGCAAATGACTACTTTTATAAAACGAGAGCATTTTAGTGCCATAATAGTGATCTTTTGAGTTGCGACTCAAAAACGCGAAATACCAATTTTTCCACCCTATATTCATTATCTTCATACTTTCCTACACATTGAATGACGCATCTGTTTGGTACTTTATTTTGAACCAATGGAAGAGAAACTCTAAGCTATCATGTGGTACCAAATTTACGAATCGATGTTCATTAACGAAAATCACATGGGGTGGTCCTTGTTTGGATTCACTTTAATCTTTTTTTTTTCATTGCTCATAATGCGTCCCTTTTATGTAAATTATTAAAAATTTAAACTCTGATGCTGGATTTCAAAGACTTTTAGACACAGATTAAGGCAGGTAGTCTGACTTAATGGACTTTTTTTCCTTCAACGTATTCTGAAAATATGGAAATTTTGAAGAATTAAATTTGCAAGCTCTTATTAGTTATTTGCTGCTCTAGCATCATACTGAAATTGTGGTGCAATAGGTGAAAAACGAATTCTCATAGATAGGTCTTTCTCATGGATGGCGTTGTAACAAATAGATGATAAATTGCTTAACTGTAATAACAGCATTGCGAATTTAAACCCTCAAAAACTAAGCCCAGTGGCGTAGCCAGCTTTTTTCGGGGGGGGGGGGGCAAGGGGTGGCACATATATTTTTCAGGGGGGGCAGCATTAAAAGTTGTTAGTATAGTATATGGCATATGTAAATCACTAATTTTTCAGGTGGGACAAGAGGGTGGGCAAGATTCCCCCGGGGGGGGGGGGGAGCTGCCCCCTTCCCCCTGTCCTACTCCACTAACAAGCCCGGACATAAAGCCTTGTAGGAAAGGGAGGTTCCTTCAAACACGTCAATTATTTTGCATGGCGGAATGGCGGTCTATAAACGTAGTTTAACATCAATTTAGCTGATGAAATCGTTTGCTGTTCATGCGACTTATAAATTAATCGCGGGGGTTACTGTATGAATAACACGTGAAACACATCGCAATTTTAATTTTCATATCCGCTACGGGCGACCGGTCATACCTTAATAGGCCAAGACATTATTTTGGTTATTTATTAAGAATCTTTCCATTTCATGTATGCATATCAATCAATTTTTAATATTAATTGATGAGGCGAGGCACGCGCTTAATAGAAAAATAATTGATGTCGGACACCAAATTACGAACCTCACGGCCATTAAAAATTAAGTTTTTTGTTTTGTTTCTTTTTACTTTTAAAGAGAGTTTCACATAACAGTGTCACTAGACAATATGAAAATTTCCTGATTTTTGCCCAAGTAAAGCTTTTAGATATGTCCCCATGTGAAAGGATGAAGCTGAAAATATTTTCTTTGGTAAAAAATTTGATGAAATTTCTAATGTTCGTAAGGGAGCAAATACTAAATTCAGCCTTTTTTTTTTTTTTTTTTTTTAATTTTTTAGGTTTTTTCTTTTTTTAAATATTTTTGTAACCAAAGACAATGTAAGAAATCTTTGGGGATGTTTCAATGAAATCACTACATAATAACACAATATACCAGTGCCACAAAATTTCTCGTTGCACCTTTAACTCCGTCAAAATTTCCCTACCTAACTTAAGCTTTATACGTTATATTACATATAAATTAAATTTAAATCTCTGACATTTCTTTATTATTCTATTGTTTATATTATAAATTCAGTAAAATACACAAAAGACACTTAACACATGAACTGTTACCCAAGATGCGAAACAAACCGTTAGAAAGAAAAGGAGACAGAGACGTTTATATGGACCTTTATGAACTTTAATCTTCTTTATTGTTCTGCTGCATTTTAAAGGTGCATTCCGTGATTCCAGCACCGTCTGCTTTATTCATGGTTCAGTAGATATCCTTGAGAAAAGCTTATTCATAAAATTTTAGTTGATTTCATCTGAGGTTTCGTGTTATGAGCATTCGCTTGTTTCCCACGCTTCCTCAGACCACTGTGCTGTAATTCTGTCCGTTTACGAACAGAAAAAAAATCTTACAGATATGACCGAATTTGCAGGTAAGATTTGGTACACATGGATTCCTAAGTCTAGTGGTTCAGATGCTATCAAAATCTCAACTTCTTTTAGGTGTTCGGGGAGACGAGTTTGTGGATCAAGGAAATTGCCCCTTTAAACCAATAATACCACATTTGAAGAACGCCTCCAATTTTGCAAAACAAAATTGAGATTTTTTACACCGTTGCTTTGTAATCGGCTAGCAACCTATCCTGTGAATGGTAAAGTTCCAAAATGTCTATGTTGCAAAATAAGGATTTTTGTAAGTAGATATTAATATCGGAATCCCGATAATAATTCAAACGGCTGCTGGAACCGGCCTTCCAATGGGAGATAACCCCCGGGAATAAATCTCCATATTACGTGTTCCTATAGTTTTGTTCTTGGTCAGCAAGTCAAGCTAGAGACATTTGCGTGAGGTGACGTACTAATTTGTATAATGGACAAGACAGGAAATTTGGCGTTTCCAGCTCCGCCGTTTAAATTACAATCGGGATCTCGATCTAATTACAAAATCACTTCTTAATAATACACACTTTGGAGTAATTACCGTGTCGCAGTCTAATTACCAAACCCAACTGTACAACCAGATTTTGAAAATTGGAGGCGCTCTTTTTAGTGGGAAGACGGCAGGTCCGGTACGTACTTAATCACCGTTTCTACATTGAAAAAAAAAAGTTGCGTAATTGAAACCAGCGTTTAAAAAATCTCAAGACTGGAATAAACCGAAAGGCAGTGTGGGAAAAAGGGATGCGCCCGAAGCGATTGCGTGTTCACTTTTCCGGTCTATCATCACTTCGCCTAATTCAATTTCTTCTAATAACACACGTGGTCTAAAACCGTTTTCATCTAAAATCAGAATGGTCTAATTGCCACTTAGGCTAATAACCACTTAGGCTATTGTCACTTGATCTAATACCCCGATGGTCTAATTGCCATTTTGTCTAAACCATTTCGTCTAATATTCAACTCCAGGTCTAATTCCCACTTCGTCTAATATAATTTGGTCTAACACCCTTTAGTCTAATACCCGTTTGGTTTAATGCCTATTTAGTCTAAACCCCTTTGTCTAAACCATTCGTCTAATGTCCAGTTGGTCTAATTAACATTTAGTCTAAACCCATTCGTCTAAACCATTTCGTCTAATTATCAGTGTGGTCTAAAATTAACACATTTGAGTCTAAAACCCATTTTGTCTAAACCCATCTCGTCTAATGAATCAGTGGTCAATAACCATTTAGTCTAAACCCATTTTGTCCAACCCATTTCGTCTAGTGATCAGTTGATCTAATAGCCATTTAGTGCTAAACGCCAAAAAGAAGGAATATATGCCGTCAATGAGGAATAATCTATCAATGTTACTGCACTGCAAACGGTACCCAACTCAAAGAGGTCAAGGGCTTCGGTACCATAGGGTCCTAAGTTGCCCCCAGCAAGACTTCCTGGCACGCAAAGGACAAGCATGAATGAATGCAATAAACTTACACAACTTATGGCAATCTGGTATCCTGTATGGAGAGTACAAAACACACCCGGGCCTGAGCAACATGTCCAAAGCAGTGGCCATCTCCAAAGGATTTATATAGTTTCTAAATCGAAATGGGTGGACTATATTAGTCCTTAGTCCTTATTAGTCCTTAGAAATTGATGCCTGAGAGACATAGGGGGAATATCGTTCCTTAGGATAAGTGTCCATGTCCAAACCTGGACTGGCAATTACTTTAGGACTTATATAGTATCCATTCATAGGTGACTATTAAGTCTTGAGGAACTTTTGTCCAGGTTCAAGGTAAATATCGATCCTTAGGAGTTATGTCCAAGTCCGACGAGGACGGACTATTAGTCCGTAGCCTCTATTGTCCATGTTGTAGGTAAACTACTGGTTCTTAGGTATTTGTGTTCAAGTCCGAGGAATGTTAAGAATTCTAACACGATTTCACTCATTATTACTAGTCAATGACAGTCTGATTAGATTCAAGGAAATAAATAAAGAAATAAATGAAAAATAAAATAAAAACAACTAAAAATTGGCATGTTTCAGCTACAAAGGAAGTAGCAATGCATTGCGTCATTAATATTAAAAAAATACAGCCTTTATTGTCTTGATTTGCTTGCTTTACATATAAATTTATGAATGTTTTTATCTCTCTGCTTAATTTGAGTATTACATAACCTAAGTACGTGCATCACAATTTTAGGGTTAAGAAAAAACATACTTTTTTCCATATTTTTGCTGTTTTTGACACCCTAATCAATGTACACGCGTACATCTCCTGTTGGATTTAAAAGGGACCCTTTTTACGCGTTTTCTTGTTCACGCATCATATCCACCTTTGAATACAACCCCCCGAATGAACCCACTTCCGGTATTGCTTTTGTAAATATAAAGGGTTAGAACCTTCCGAACTCATGAAATCCGAAATTTTGACGTTGTTATTGGTTATACGCGTAAACGCGAAATCTTGACGAAAAATTCTTATTTTTTTTATAATTTAGTAATATAAAGCAATATTTTCGTATTTCAAATCGTTGGAGCTAAAGAATCTACTGTAAAGGTTATTTCTTATTTTTTGCGCAACGAGGACGAACAAAGATTATTTACAAAAGACTGCCATAGCAACTGGACAAAATGTGTCCCAGAGATGCTAGTATGTGAAATCATGTTCCAAGCATAAGGAATTTAGTTGGAGGTGACGCGCATGTAAGGCTGTAAAGACCCCCATTTTCAGCATCGCTGTCACCCAAAGACCCCATATATTTTGCAAATGTCACCCAAAGACCACATATTTTTTTAAAATTTTACCAAACTGTCACCCAAAGACCCCTATTTTGGAGAATATTTTCACTCAAAATTTTCTAACAATTTTGCAAATTTGTCACGCGAAGACCCCTTATTTTGGGGCATTTTGGCGGTCTCTCACCCAAAGACCCCTATTTTTTGGAGTCATCTGTCACCGAATGCCCCTGGGTTTTGAAGTGCCAGCCTTACACCCATATCCATTTCATATGTGATTGCCTCCCCCGATCTCTCAGTGCTACACTTTGTCAATTAATACACTGTGATGTTTGGTTGGAAGATGAACATGAGCTGGCAAACTAGAAGTTTATAAACACGATATACCCTACTTTAAGTTCACACAATAGTGGTTAACATTTGAAATTAACTTTCTAGACTTTAATGCAGGGGTTAAAGATATAGGCAAACGCGAAATGCGAAAATGTTTTTATTGCATTTTGACCCATTTTAATTTTTTTCGGCCGCTAAAACTTTCCTCCTTTTTGGAGTGTTTTTTTTAAAAAGATTTTCCAATTGAGTAAAAATCTAAAATAATAATAATGATAATAATAATAATAACGATGCGCCAAAAACACAATTGTAAAGGCAATGCGCGGTCTTCTGAGACAAATTTGTTTTTTTGTTGTTGTTGTTTTGTTTTTTCTTGGCCTATAATGCGCATAGTCGGTTATGCATGAAACTAAGTACCTGAATATTTGAGAGCCGAACGAGATGTACTACGGGGTATCCGTAAAAAGGTCTATTTTTTTCAGAAATTCGACCCACCCAAAACAATTTTTTTCAGGCCATGATCAACCGAAAGGAGCATCTTTCTGATCAAGCTAGGCCAGCTAGGCTGGCTGAAGCTGAAGGTAACCCCATGCACCACGATAGGTATTAGATCATTTTTGGCATCGTGGTGTGCATGTTGGGTGTTTTCTCATCTGTGTTGTTTTGTTCGTCCTGCCTGCTGCTGCTTCCCTCGTTTTTGTTTTTTTTTTTTCTTCATGCAATTAAAGATGCAACAAGAGATTCACATATCAGGTGTCCCTAGTAAAAAATCGAAACTGCTGATTTTTGCCCTGTTTTAAGGCTTTCCATCAAAAATCTTCCCACCTGAAAGGATTAGCTGAGAAATGTTCCACCTTGGTAACAAAAATTGTGAAATTCTACTTTCGTAATAGGAGCAAATACGAAATTCAGCCTATGTTTTATATTGAAATATGGCAAAATCAAAATCACTTGTTTTCTCTCTTTTAAGACATTTCCTGTTGCCAAATACAAGGTAAAAATCTGTTGAGGTGCCTAATCTATATGAAATCACTATTAGCACAATATTTGGGTGCCTCAAAATCTCTCGTTGCACCTTTAAGGACCCCAATGGAATTCAGCTTTTTTAAGGCTTTTTGGGCTATCCTTGGTACTCCTGGTTTATTATTCATATCCCAAGCTGCAATAATTTTCCTGGTACCTGTATACAGTAGGTTATTTTTAATTTAATTTTATGTGCAATATGATGATCTTACTGTATTTTACCAATCTATGTCTATTCTGTGTGCAATTTTTGATGCTGTTTGAGTACTGAATAAAATGGAATGGAGAGGCTTTCAGATTGAATATTTTGCAATAATTTTGTATTTCTGTTCATAATTTTTAGCATATAAAAAGCTGTTTTCAAGAAAAAAGTATTTCAGTATTAGTTCTAACCGGGGGGGGGGGACTGACATTGGAAAGAGGTCGGGTATGTGCGGGCCCTTAAGACCCCCTTTTAGCGTCTCCAGCAGTTCCGAAGACACCCATGTTGTGATCATAATTCAGTTCCCCTTTTCAGAAAAAAATTTTGCTCAGAGAAGCTGAATATTTCAGCCAAATTTCAGCTCCCAAGCATTGCAAATTCTCAAAAGTTCAGTTCCCAAGCTCTACTTCGAGACAAAAATCCGTGACCAAGCCCCCAGTTTGGAAATCGGGGCCGCACATTCCCTACCTGAAAAAATATTGAGTGCCCCCCCCCCCCCCGGGGTTCTAACCATCGTGGCCAACATATGCCAGTCAGATCTCGAATGCTTTGTTATATGCTATTATTTAGATAAGAAATACGACGAAAAAGAAAAAGAAATGCATCACACACCAATCTACATTTTAACATGACAACATTGCATAATGTTTCTGTGTTAACACACAGAATTTTGACACGCAGCATAAAATTATGAAAGGCAACTTCATTTCAACGTTATCACAAATTATGTGATAAATGTGAAAAAATGTGTGATGGCCATTTACAGAAAAGCTAGTAATATATATATAAACAGGTCTGAAATTCGGAAATAATAATGTGCAACATGTCATTTCGTGTTTGCTATTTATATTGTAATATGGTGCCCGTTGTTATACAAGCATTAGACAAAATGAGGAGTAGAAGAAATGGGCATTAGACAAATTGGCATTGTCAAATGGTTAAACAATCTGGTATTAGACCAAGTGGTCAGTAGACGAACGGAAATGACTAGACGAAAATTGGGTTTAGACAATCTGGTGATTAGACAAATTGGGCAGTAGACGAAATGGCATTAGACGAAATGCGTTTTAGACAATCTGGTAAGTAGACCAAATGGGCAGTAGACGAAATGGCATTAGACGAAAATGGTTTTAGACAATCTGAGATTTTACCCAAATGGGTAGTAGACGAAATGGCAATTAGACGAACTGGTGTAGACAACGTAGTGATTATACCAACTGGGCTTATACGAAATGGTATTAGCCGATGTGGTGATTAGCTCAAATGGTATTTAGTCTACTAATGTTAATAGACAAAGTGAAAGTAGAGTATGTGGGTATTCGACTAAGTGATTTGGCCAAAATGGAATTAGACTATCTGGATTTTAGACGAAATGAATTAGGACGAAGTGGCAATTCCCCCTCCGTGTCTGCGAGCACCCCCCCCCCACGCCGAAGTACCAGACACAAACGTTCAATTTCTCGCTAGGTTCTATAGTTCAGACCCAATTACCGATTACATATTAAAAACAAAAGTAGTAACGGACCAATTGATGCAAAATCTTCCCATAGGAACCCCTTCGTTTCCGGAGATAGTTGAGCACTAAGTTTCATTGGCATACATTCGCTATGACGGGACTGATCTTGATAACGTTAATCTCTTCGCGCAGTTACTAATTTAAATCTTTCGCAGTCTGTGAGTCTGTGACCCAGGACTACGCCATGGGAAATACTTAACGGACCGCCGTTAAAAGAGACACAGAGAGGCGATGTGTTTGAAGCCGTATCGATTTCATTTTTAAACCGAAGGTTTTTGCATATTTGTGATCATATTATGTTATCGCTTACTAGCTCACACCTGGGGTGGTAATGGCCGGACCGATGTCTTTATGAGGAAATTAAGTGTGTTTTGCTTCGTACTCGTCGTTATTCATGCCCCGAGTCGTGAAATGCAACGATTATTAATATTGCAATTCGCACACTATACTATGTTAAATTCAATTTTGCTTATGTTGACCTGTTATTTCTCATTTACCTACATCAATGAAATTAGTGTTTCGACGTAGTGTCTAGACACCAAAATATTTAAAAGGTTTAGGGAAAACAACATGCGGGGGTGAGTGTACTACATTATTATTGATCAGACGATCCGTGTCTATTTTGTGGCTTTTCGGTTGTTAACATTAACTGTAATTTTTTATTGCTAAACATTTCATTTTCACTTTAGATAAATATCTCCCAATTGAAATGTCTCTGCGTCCCCTTTAAAAAAGCTAAAACTGCTTAGTATAAACATATGGAACATAGATCATTTGATATGCCGTTTGTTTATTGCCCACTTCAACAACATGTATATTAACAAAGATCGATCTGCCCAATGTTATTACAGCTATTGTAGCTATGAAAATCACAGATACTAGATCCAACCTGGCCTTGTAAATCACATACGCAAGGAAAAATTGAAATGGAAATTATTGGGTTATTAGCGAGGGGGAGTATATAACTCGCTCTTACTATTCGAATATCATAGAAATTTATACACCTATGTTCGAACATGTCGTACCACTGTACTCACGCATAATGACATTGTCATTTTAAACGAACAATACTGAAATATGCAACTAAACGAAAAAATAGGTACAGGTCGTAGCCATGGGGGGTGTGGGGGGGTGGAAACCACCCCCAAGCGATCATCAAAAAGAGAAAGAAAAAGAGAAGAAAAGTAGAGAAAGATGAGAGAGAGAAAAGATAACAAGAAAGAGAGACAAGAAGGGGAAGAGAAGAGGAGGAAAGAAGGGTGAAGAAGGAAAACTAGAAACAGAGACACCGCGTCGAAGCATAAGATTGAACTCCAGACTTAGCATAAATCCAAATATCACCAAAATATTTAAAATGGATTCCCCTCAAAGCCCAACTAGTTTTGTTTTCAAGTTTAGCCCTCTGTAATCAAGATTGTAATGTGCCAACATACTTGTGATCAAAATGGGTAAAATCAATTTAAAGGAAAAACAAGGAGCATGGCAGTGGCAGGGCACATGGGAGGGTAGCCATGGGCCATTCCTCCAAGTTTGGTTACCAGACCCAAAAAAAGTGGGATCGCGTTCCTAGGTCTACTGGCCGTCGTTGGGTTAAGTGCCCATTCTTTCATTTGAATTAATAACAACTGTACCCTTCAAAAAAATACCCTTCTTAATAGCTAACATCCAAGAGCTTCCGGGGCTCCGCCCTGGACCCCGGCAGGGACTCTGCCCCTGCCTACACCCCACCCGTTAAAAGCATTGGCGCTCGTTATGTGTATAGTTCCCCTCGGTAGTACAAGTTTATACTGTCTGTCTCAGGTATCAAAGCTAGAAACCAGTCTTTTCTTTGAATTGAGTACTATTTACCCCTCAACAAGGTTGGCAATCTTGAGGTTCTGAATTGCTCGAAATCCAAGAGCTTCCGGGAGCGTCTCCCCTGGGACCCCGGCAGGGACCCTGCTCCTAACCCCACAGTTAAAGGACATTGGCGCTCACTATGTGTAAGTTACACTCTGTAGTACAATCTTAGGCATATTACTGCCCGTTTCAGTGAAGTTATAGAAACCAGACTTTCCTTTGAATTGATTACTATTTAACCCCTCAAAATATGGCCACCTTGAAGGTTCTATAGCTCAAATCCAAGAGCTTCCGGGGCTCCGCCCTGACCCCCGTCTGATCTGCCTCTGCAATCCGACCAGGGCCTAAATCCGGCCTCTGGTCTCCACCGTTCTGGTCTTTCCTGCTTCTCCTTGTGTCAGGCACTTGCGGTGTGCAGTTTAGGCCGAACGATCAACAGAAATGCCTCAAAGGGCATCTACTAGAAGAGTTTTTAATGGCCCTTAAGTGGACCCGAATCATGCCGTTAATTCATTTTTTATACACTCACTACGCTTCCAAGGATTCTTACTGCGGCAATAGCATTCTTCTTTCGTTTCACCCCCCCCCGACAGAAATGTCTAGCGACGGCCCTAATGGTATACTTTTTAAATCATTTTGTATATAACTCTCACTCATTTAAAAAAGGACTAGATACCTTTAAATTAGACTGTTTTTCAACAGTTTTAAAGTGTATAACGTTAATCCCCATAGAGTGCTGTGAAAATTAATATTGGTCGACCACAATGGGGGCACATTTTCGCTAAATAACATCCAAACAAACATTGTTTAGCCCTAAAATTCACAGTATAAATAAGAAAAATTGTCCCTTTTTTCTGATACCAAAATTTAACTACTTCCGGAAAATCGTGAGGTTCTGGAGACGAGGCTGCTAGCTGACGGACCATGACCTTTACAATAATGATTCACAAATTAGTAATCAATCATTAAGTGGCGCGTAAACCAATGTAGTCGTTGATATATAGAGAATAAATGTATTCTTCGTGAACCGATACTCCCTTTCCGACGAACTGACCAAAGGCGATACAATTATTTCGAGTGGAAAGAACGATGGCCATAGGCCGAGTTCTTCCATACCTCAGTCTTCAACTCTTAAAATTTAAGGTCATCTTAACCCAATTTCGCGCACGCGATCCTTATGGTTTAATACAACAGAATAGACGGCCACCACCCAATACAAAACAACCCTTTGAACTCCACCACGATACGCAACGAGACGCAACTTGTAGCAAACGCCGTTGAACGCGAGCGCTTCACCTCCAAATAAGTCAATACGCAGCACGTACATGGGTTCAATTGTCGATTGAACCCGGGCATTAGCCACAATTAAATTGCTTACATTTTCAAGCTGTTTTAAGAATTATCCATATAGTGTATAACCTAGTACTATCAATAACACCATTATTTCAGATATGATAAACAAATACAGCGTTCAAGATGGCTTTCACAATAATATGGCTATATTGAATGTTTGTTAGAAACCTAAGATAATCTGAGCTATTGCTATAGGTAAGATGATAGCTCCTCGGGTATTATACTTACGCATTTAGGGCGGACAAAAGAGATACTTTTCAGGTCTAATAGTTACGATTTTTTTGGGAGTTTTGTAAAGGTAGGCCCAAAACAGCGCCAGTGAGAACAATTAAACCGTCATTGAGGTGGTCAGGTATCAGTCATTCCAAATGGATCCTCACTAAGGAAAAAATGCATCTCCTAGACTATTATAGTTAATGGGGATTTTTGGTGCTTATTTAAATGTCACGGTTTAGCCTATTGGAAGGCCATATGGGATGTCATCGTTAGTATCGATTACTTGTGAACTGGATAATAGAGATGTACACAAACAAATCTAAGATTCAGGATATAAAGAAATTAACTATAGCCATTTTGGTGTACGTAAAGCCATTTTGGACGTTGCATTCAAGCTATGGGCCTAATTAAGCTAGATCGATTACTGGGGAATTCTTTTTTAGAGTTTCAATTGATATCTTGACTGCTATAAAACCTAAGGACAGACATTACAACTACATTTGTATCAAAAATGATGTACTGACAAGCCCAAATTGAATGTGGGCGCAGCAATTAATCACTGAAAAACTTGTTATCCCATTTTTGCTTTGGTGGCCTTTTGATTTTTACAAAAATTCCAAGTGTGTCTCGTCATGCGTCCATGAGTTAGAAATAGAAGGGAAAACAAAACTGGTTGCGAAACCGCCCCCAAAACACTTTTTTTAATATATAATAAAACAACGCTATACCAGCTAACCAGTTCAACCTTAGCTTGGAATATATGGTTGCGCTTTATTATTCCATGCACGTAATCTAAAATAAATTATGAAAAGCCACCATCGTATACATGTTCAGGGCTCGAAACCAACAGTATCTCGTATAGTAAGAAATAATTTCGATTTCTTTGTTTTTAATTGCCGTATTTTATTTTTTGTACCCAACATGTGATTTTTTTTTTTGCGATTTTCTCGGGTTGGTTACGCAATCAAATGGTTCAAGGAGTTTTTTTGCTTAATTGTCTATTTATGAATACGCTTCTTCTGATCCAAAAGAAAGAAATTAAATCGCCCTCGGCTCAATTTAAAATTGGGTTGGGTCCCTAGGCAACCCCCCCCCCCCCCTCCCCTCCCCCGGGCAACTAAGGGAAGTTGAAAATATATTTTACTAATTAAAAAAAATTTAAAGTAATTAAATTGGGGATTTATTGCGGGTGATTAGTAGGATAATAATTACTAATATTTAAATACCCTTGTATATGCTGATAGCATCATTTTTAATTTTGTCTGACTGTAAACTCTTAACTTGTACGGCTATGGGAACGAATCACGGTAATTTTGAAGTTTCTGAGAAAATACAAGATGGATACATTGGTTATATTTTGCAATATTATTTTAATTGGTTATTCTAGAGTAGATATAATACTTATTTTGGTTCAAAACTTTAATATTGGGGGGGGGGAGTTGCTGAGAATGGAAATGTTGCGAACTACTTTTTTTTCGGAGAGTGAAAATTTAAAGTGGCCATAGGTCATAGGTCCAAAGTTGGGATTTTCCATTTTTATTATGGGTAATGTTGTTCTTATGTGAACCCCATTTACTTGGGTTAGTGTCATGATCAAACTCCATGGGAAAGTGGTTACTGGGTTGGTCCATAGGAACCGCCCCCCCCCCTCTTAGCTTGGGCACTTAGTGTTATCTCTAGTTGCACAGTATTTCTGCAAACAAGCATACGAACAATGTTTTTCTCTTTTAATACAAAAGGTCGCCAATACATAAAGTGTCCCCCCCTTGAGAGAGTGCCCTAGCTACCATAAGCAACAATGTACGGAATAAACCTTAACCTTGTAGACGAGGCAATTTGGGTACAGTGCTGAAACAAAGGATGCTCAGCACTCAATGGAGAACACAATAGACAAAATGGGTGGTAGGACACTTAGTGTCACGGCGGAACACGGGTAATCACGACAACCGGTATTATATTAAACACCACCTTCATAATCGTGTATGTCCACAAATACAAAAGTAACCCAAGCTGCTTTTATTTTCTTTTTTTTTTTAAATTATACTTTTTTTTTTAAAATTAGGTTAAAAACGCGTGTTTTTTTGTTTTTTAAATCGCAGGGCCCACGTGCAACGCCTTAGCATGACGGCACATGCATGTGTGTAAGGATGAATCACTACATATTGGCATGTTTTTATTTTAATGGTACGCGTGTGATGCCATGAAAATGCAAGAAACCGTAACTCTTTTTTATTCGTATAGCCATAAGTACAAGAAACATTCTCTATTTTTAAATTTTTAAATTATAGTCACCTGTTTCAGCATTTTACTAAAACAATGATCAGCTTATTATGATTGGGTATCCCACGAAACATAGGGTTCCCCATTACTAACCTATGCCTTGTCTTTAAGAGACTAGCATTTATTAAGCACATGCTTTGCAATTTACATATTTTGTTTTGCGCACGAAATGTTCTAAGTACAACATGTGTGTGTGTGTCATCCGCACGTGTTAAATGATGCCTTAACAAAAACATTAATAAAGCATTCCTACACATTTCATCACACCATAAGAACATTGCAATGAGCTGCTCGAAATGTTTTGATGGTTGCTAAGGCAACATTGCATGCATGATTCAAAATCTTGATGATGCAACGTTTGCATCCTTGAGCATTTTTAGAGGGGTAATTAAGGGGTAAAATTGTTAAACGTTTAAGGGATTAGAGACATTTCATCTAGTTCTAAAGGATTAAAAAGGACAGTTTGCTATAAGCTAGGGCGCAATTCCTTTTAAACCCAGTTCAAGGTCACCCGGGTAAAACAATATATTTCCTGAATTTCCCCACACACAGTATCCTAAATAAGTTTCCATGAAATCCCTGTGATTCATAAAGTTCGCCCCTCTTTTCCCCAGCATTCTCATTAAGACTCTTGTCTTCCATATCTGTCATATGGTGGTGATGAATCTGGGCCGACCCTCCATCTCAAATCTGTCTTCTTCTTCAAACGCGTCATTCATATTTTACTATTACATCGGCCTTGCCCCACTGAGCCTCCCCTTTTCACTCTTTTTCGACTCTTAAAGAAGAAAAAACAATAATATCAGTGATTCTCCACGGAAGAGTAACAATACTTGAAATTTGCAGGAATAGCTTAAAAGTGAAGGAAGGTATGTAGAATTCCCTAAGTTATTTTTGCAACTGAAAACTTGCCAGAAAAGGAAGAAAACAGCAGTGTTTAAAGATTATGAATCTCCACTCATTTACGTACGTGCTGTAATATGTGTCCGTACGACAGTTATGACTAAATATCAAATTGTTCCTTATTGGGTTGCTTTTGGGTTTATCATTTGTAGGGTATGTTCGGACACCTATTCCCGTTTACCGACTCAAGAATCTGGATTTTTCTTTTCAATGATTTTTTTTCGATTTTCTGATTTTGCAAATCACTGATGGTGCCTTTAGTGGCGTAAGGGTGTTCAACTTTTTTTTTTTTTTCATTTCCGGTGTATCATTGGTTTAAGACTTGATGAAAGATCAAACACGCCTTTATGGAATAAAGCCCATTAACCCCATTCAACTCTATGCCATGTCACATTGCATTATTTCCCCGTGGCAGGAATTACATGAAGGAACAACCACTTGCCTCTATTTCACTAGTCATCCTACCATCATCTTTCCACCGGTCTTATTTCTGAAGACTTCTTCAACGTGACAGACACCCCTCCCGCCCCCCCACAATATGATACCAGGCATGCTATTGCCCTTGCATTACACCCCCCAACACTTTTCATGCCAGTAATACCTCCAAATTTCAAGGCCCACAGCTATGGATGGCCATGCCTTCTGAACTTTAAAGCACAATCTCTTGTATTTTTTTTACTCTTTTTTAGAGGCACTGCAACCTCGCGCCTCGCGTTTAACAGGGGCCTCGTCCCCGTTACCATCAGCATACCCAAAGTCCGCTTTTGCCTTGTTTTCCTGTAATATCGTCCACCTCTCTTTCCTCGTACCTTCCAAATAAGTTTCATTTAACCAGAGTTCTTAATATTACTTTTATATCGATTGTCAAAAATCAATAGTTCCTCGGGAACTTTGTACACAACCTATATTATTTAAGAAATAGGGTTTGCAGTGTGCATTTATGGAATGAAAATGTTCCGAGGTCAGAAAAAACTAATATGGTCGAGGCGCAGCCGCACCCATTATTTGAAAGATTTTTCTGGCCGAGGATCCATATGAGCCCATAGATGGCCTTCGCACCCTTATTTCTATTCTAATTGCCTAAAACAAAACAAAACAGCTTAATTTAATAGAAAAATGCAATTGCGACCCATTCTTGCGAATAATGGGCATAAACTGACGCAACAAGAATGCTGCATTTTCATAAGGCAGCAAAGGAATAGTAGTATATATTAGGTTTATCATCCTTTATATTGTTATACAGTGAGAACAATAAATATGAAATCTGACTTTAAATGTCACAGATTTTCTCTCAAACTGGGCTCAATTTCTATCCATGCTTATATTAGTAACGTATAATTAAGGGGGAATAGTGTTAAGGCCCACAAGTTCTATTGGGGTCAGCCCGTAGCCTCTGTTAGATATATTTGAGCTAATTAACAAAGTAAAATTATAATTAGTTCATGTTGTAGTAACATTCCCATACGAACGATTGAAACAATTGACAGCAATGTTACGAGGTCTCCGCATTATAAATGATTTTGTTATTTATTCTCGTGGAGGTCAATTCAGATAACCCTTTGAACACAAACGCGGCCTTGGGTGACAAATGATCCTAGTTTATATATTAACACTGATGTTATAAGATTTTAAATAATCAAATGGCTTTGATTCCCGCCCGCGTTTACCCTCATTCTTTTTTCAAGGGGTACTCTTCCCCTTTTCCCTATTGGCTAACACCACAGCAGTACCAACTCCCGCTACAGGCGAATGTCCCACCTTGCGGCCACCCCACTAAAAATATTTTAGTCAAGACACAAGTTCACTATTATACTTTTGACATATTGTAAATGTGTGAATGAATGTAGGCATCTACAAGCGTGTCATAATATTTTCCTTCAGTAAACTTGGTTTGAAAGAAGTTTTTGAGGAAAAATTTTTTTTTTTGTGGTTACCAAACGGTGGTATGAAAACTCTCCAGGAATCGACCAATTAAGCTTCATTCCAAAACAAAATTTTACCTGACAGTCAATTAAAATTTCTACCCAATATTTATGAGGGGGAGGCATTCACATATGAAATGGGTATGGGTGCACTGTAAGACTGGCACTTCAAGACCAGGGGCATAGGCTGCAAGGAGTTGTGCAAACTTACCTTTCTACCATATCTTCTCCTCCAAAAAATATGAGAAAACAATAAAAAACAGTCATTACAGAAAAAAAACAAAGTCACAACAAGAGGACACCAAAAAGACACACAAGAGCCATATAAAAAGATACATTAATGTGTAAAGATATAAAATAAAACATTTATTTACCAGAGTCCAATATTAATAATATAGAAAACCAAAAAATTGATTATGGTTGCATAGTCCCATTTAGATCATTATGGAATAATTACGATTACAACTGTTTAAGCAAATGCGCAATTTGCTAAGGGAACTGAAAACTATCCACAGCCTACTCAAGTACCATCAAATTCATTTATATAAATATATGCTACAAGTTCATTAGAGAAGGTTCAGATCCACCAAATGACCCACAATTTCTTAAATTTCCCGCACAAAACAATGGATTCCATCAGAATGTAAGATAAAACAACCTCACAAAAATACTAATTACAAAGTATGAAAGGGGCCAATAGGCTAACAAGACTAACAAAAAACCATTAAAGGCATTAGCAGCGAAAATGTGGAAATACAATTGTTTAAACTTAAAAACATAAGGGATAAGTGTGTATAATACCATAAACTCCTGTAATGTAGAGACAAACAACCAAAGTTTGAAAAAAATAAAGTTTTTGAGGAAATAGTCAATCTAGGCTTACAGCGATGACGTCTCACAATCTACACTAAACAGCTAATTGTGGTTTACACCGGTACATTGAATACAGAATAAACAGATCAATGTTTGTAAAGGGATAAGCAGCGATTGTAATCTGAAACATTGAAAAAGTCATCAAAATTCATATTTTCGCAATTTTTGTACTGGATGGATAGTGCGAACATAACCTGCAAGGGTTGGCTTGCAATCCGTGTATTAGACTCACGGCAGACTTTTATCTGACTGTATTCTATACGTGCGTATCAAAATTCCGATTGAGATCAAAAAAAGTCCTTTCCAGCGAATATCCCAGATTTAAGTGCAATATTGTGTACCATAATCAATACAGTTTAATTGTCCTCAAACACAAACATTGTCTTATCCCTTTGATGTAAAGTACAAAAATTGCATTTCCACATTATCGTGCTAATCCCTTAATGGTTGTAGTCTATTGTGAGCTATGGCATCTTCATAATTTGTAATTAGTATTGTGAGGTGTTTCGCATCATCAATGATCTGCACCTGCTTCTGAAGTATGGATTTGTACGCTTACACAGTTTACATCCCAACAGAGACCTCTCAAAGTTTTAACATTTTGTATGTTTGTTGTTGTGCGTTAGAGTGCCTTATTAACTGATCAATTATCATAAAGATAATGTTATAGCCTTTTGGATGTTACTTGCAATTTAGGCAAAAAAGTAGTAGGCAAAAAAAGCGAGTACTATTAATATCATCGGTAGACATATATTCGGCTTCACCCTTTTAGGTATTAGAGACTTCTGCTGGGTCCACCACCACAAATGGAGGACGGGAGGGGCAAATTTTTATCTTTATTGTCAACAAGCCCCAGAGGAGCGACTAAAAACTCCTCCCGTGGCAAAAAGCGAAGTGACCATTTCCAGGAACGCCGGGCAGCTTCCCGGAAATACAACACCCTGATGGGTTGTGGAAGACAAAAGTGTGAATCACGATTGGTTCCCATACAATCGGTAACAAAGCAACCCAAAAGGGTCAGTAATCCTTTCCTGGTGTTAAATCAGTTTATTGCGGTTTTGCAATTTACTTTATTAAATTTAATTTACACTATTACTTCCACAGGATTATTATTGTTACTCAAATCAGCAAATGGAGCTAAAGCTGCTAAATTGCGATGACAAGCTAAAAGCAAAGTTCAAGTGTACCGCTGCTCTATTTTTTCTACTATATTATTCAACAATTTGGGAACTACGTTGGTACATATATAGTTGACTACAACTAAAACACCGATCAAATCAACTTTTTTCTGGTATGATTCCCTTTGATGGAACCCTACAAGGAACCAATTTAACTGTAAAAATATTGTGCTAAAAAGAGCCACATATTCCAGCTTGATCGTAATTATATCGGGTCATTTTCGTGGATTAAACGCGTGTACATTAACCTATGTTGATTTTTAGAAATATGAGTCATATACTCGTGACAAATTTAGTATCTTCACACGTGATATTAATAACCGCTTTTATATTGCCTAAATACTTTTTGTCACTAAATTGAAAGTAACATCCAAAATGGGCTATAACATTCACCTTTAGTGTATTCTGATCAGTTTAGTAAGGCGGCTCTAACCACAACATTGAACATTATGATTCAAGTTCTTTGTTTGTTTTAACTTGTAGCGTACA
This sequence comes from Ophioderma brevispina, assembly GCA_023653785.1. NCBI lineage: Eukaryota > Metazoa > Echinodermata > Ophiuroidea > Amphilepidida > Ophiodermatidae > Ophioderma > Ophioderma brevispina. Next base: position 23,908 of record JAMKCH010084908.1, on the reverse strand, counting down.
TACTATCCATAATTCAGAAGTATTGCAGATCAATGATGTATTCACATCCACAGCGACGATTTTAAAAAAATTGTAGCTCGTGTACTAAAAATTCAAATGCGTGGGAATTTTCTTCTGCACTAATTAATCTCCTTCTTCTTCTATAAGTTCCGCGACGACCAATATTCTGTAGTAAATCGCCAGGGATTGTAAAAATCTAAAAAAAACACAGTCTTTTTTTGCCTATCTCTTCTCTACTAAAATTAGAACCACAATGGAACACTTTCAAAGACACAAAAGCAAGACTAAGTAGCTTGTGGCAGCAAATACTTCAAAATACTACAAGTTTGGGTAGTAAATACTGGCTCTGCCGTTCAAAAGTACGACGGGCCACTCTCTTTTCACATGCAATCTTTTTCTTTTATATACCAGAAGCTATCTACCGTCATGTCTAAAAGTAAGTTCTATTACTCACCTAAGAAGTCCAATAGGAAAGCACATTGATGACATACATGTTCATTCCTTATTTACGCATACCTGGGAATTCCCAGGGAAATTCCCAGGGGAAAATCTCATCTATTTATAGTATGGATTCCTGAAAGATCTCTAAGCATGTAACAAATACTATTCTAATATAGTATTAGTGGAATTCCGTTTCTCATTCACGTTGTTATAAGTTAGGTAATTCCCCTTGAGAGATCTTATCAAGAGTTATACATATATTACCCTAAATAAGTGAAAAATGTGTGCTTTGGTGTACAAACTTATCTTGTGTCTCTGTTTTTTGCGTACATGTCTATTCAGGAAAAAAGGGGATAGAGGGGTATTTATATGTAATACACAAATTTATTTAGCCGATTGCAAATCATATAGGAGAAAAAAAAAATCACCTTTTTAGACGAAATGATTCATAACATGTGCTTTCCTAAAGAAGAAAAATATTCATACATAAAATGAAGATCTTGGCCGCCATTCCTTAACACTAAGTGCTAAGGGGAGGGGGGTGGTTTCCATAGTACCAATATTGTTTTATTGGCATTGCTCACTCGTGAAAAATATTTCGAACTCTAATTTTTTGTAATTGTGTAACTTATCGATGCCTTCTTTCCATAAAAAATTCGCTAAAAATTTTTTTTTCTAAATTTCTCGCCCGTTAAGAGATAATTTAGCTTGTCCCTAGGACCCCCCCCCCCCAGTCACTCACGATTGTGATTTTAAAACTAAAATAGCAACTGCTGTTGCCAGAAATATTTTCTGCTTGTATGTTCATCATTCATGAAACAAAATTAATTAATTACATAATCAGGAAAATAATTAACCCTTTATGATTGCTGAACAGAAGCGATTCCATCATCGAGCGACTGCGCGCCATTGCTATCAAACCTATGGCAAAAACGACTGCCCCCACAAAAAATACAAGAATGTACAAAATGGTAATGGTTGGTGTTAAATATGACATTGGCCTTCTAGAGCAGATATAAACATCAAATTGATTTGCATGTGTGTATGCTGTGGAAAGCAGGGCAGCGGAAACATCATGTACTTTTTGAGCATTTGACCGCATTTCGAAAAATAATGATATGCCCCTAATTTCCAGACGATAAACCAGAACTATTTATCTTGCACACTTTGGCTTCGTCTTATGCACCTCAAGTAGGTATTGAGTTTAATTTGAAAATTCCATCGGGAAAGTGTTTTAGGGGGGGGTCCATGGACCCCCCCACCCCCCCCCCCCAGGCCACACGTTGGAGGGCAAAACCCTTCGGCACTTAAGGTTAAGAAAGATAGCAAGATAATGAAGGTGCGTATGCCCAGTTTTGTATAACATTTAGAGATTGTATGTAAAACAACCCCCCCACCCCATACCTTGTGTTTATGCATTGAAAGCCCCATATTCAATCGTATTTAGTTTAACAGTAATTATGTTAATGAGTTATATTTTGACTCCATTCTAACATGTATGTATACAGTTATTCGGATTATTTTGAGGCTCTAAATGAAAGTCCGTCCGTTTGAATGAAAAGTCTGGGCAAACGTAAATGTCCATTGTCTTTAAGTGATTTTGCAACAGGGGTGTTCATTTTCAGGATTGCCTATCGTTGTACTTCCCCAATCATTTTAGTTTTTTTTTAATCCTGTGTATATATCTTGTTGTTATGATGAAAAATAAATAAACTGATTGATTGAAACTTGATTGATGGCAGAAACAAAAAAAAGGAAGGAAAAGAGAGTAGAAGAGAGAGAGAGAGACCCAGGCCAACAGAGATAAGCATATAGTATAAGAGAATTGCATATTTAAATTTTACATTATCGAGTATAGCTTTCAACGAAATTATTACTGTGTTAACAAGAATCAAGATAAGCACAATGTTGGTTAAAGGAGACCTGTAGGCAAGTAATTGCACAACTTGCAATCGGACTGATATGCTCACCAATGGTGAAAATATTGGTAATGTTTTAAATCCAGCATTAGCGGGCAGTATAATAATAATTCAAATGGCATTAAACATTGCTGACGGTGTTTCAAAAAATTTTTGCTACAACAAAATACTTTATCAATGGATTAATATCTTGTTAAAAAGATTACGCCAATTTATGTTATGTTAACACGAAATTAAATGTGAGAGCTTCCCACAAATTATTGGTAAATCTAAAAAGGCATTTCGTGATCCACCTTGTGAGATATTTTGAATATCATCTTAACAACTATGGGCCTAATATCACAGTGCAATTGGACCTACTCAAGAAGAAATTGAATTCGTATTATTTTTTGCCTGTGGAGCACCGTTTACGAACATCAAACATCAAAACGCACACACTGATCAGGAAATCAGACGGTGAACTTAACAAAAAATGAGTGCTTAGGACCACGAAATACACCTTTAACCTCGTCATACGTCCTACTCGTCCCTACGCCTATTTTCTGTGGAAAAATGCCAATTTTGCAGGCTCGAGGACTTTATTTGACGTCAATTGGACGCTAGGTACTTTTGGATCAATGAAAAGATGAAGAAACATAGCTATTCGCTGGTATCAAAATCATAAGGATCGGGGGGTTTATAACGAATTCTCGAGGGGTGGTACCCCCGCCCGTAAACCGCTGTCCGTTGTTACAAAAAAGCTTGTAAGAGGAGGGTATGCGAAACATGACAAATCAAACTGTTCAACAATATTAACCTCTGCGCTCTATTCTTACTATTTTAGTATTCTGTGGTGTTGTTTCGTATTATGTGTGACAGTGTGTGTGAACTAAATGTTTTGTAGAATACCATACATTGTGAATTACACTCGTACAAATCTATTACGTTTTGCCCAGGTTACGATGCTATTTTCCAAGAAACGGCAAGAAAACCATCTTTACTGTGGAATGAAATGCGTGAAATTTTAAGAGATGACCGGTTTAAGTTTACAAACACAAATATAAACCAAAAGAAATTGTACCGGACGTGGTCCTTAAAACAAATTTACACTTTGAAAACCTAAACAAAATTATAACATCATTTAAAGCTTACGCAAATGTTATTTCAAAAATACCATTATATCACAAAAACAAAAAATGTAGTTATTACTGAGAATATTAAATTAATCAAAAAAAGCTGTCATATTTAATTAAAAATTAGTCATGCAAATCACGTGTTTTATCATTCCAAAAGTAATTGCTGGAGACATGTTTGCTATGATGGCAGTTAACCTTACCCATTATTTTAAAGTGTTGTTCATTGCATTACAATTAATATCTTCATTCCCTATATATTACACTTTAAAATGACCAATTAATGACTGACGAATTTTAAATTTGTAAAATGACAAATTAATTGACGAAAGACGCTTACAGTTGCTACGAGAGATTTTTGAGGCCCCCAAAATTTTGTCCACAATAGTAATTTCATATACTAGACACTCGATAGATTTCTTATCTTGAATTGGGCTACAGAAATGTTTCAAAGAGAAAAAGAGTGATTCAAATTTGCTTGCATTTCAAGATAAACTAGGCTGCTTCGTAGTTGCTTCTATAGGAAATTAGAAATTTCCCATTTTGTACCAACGATACGTTTTTCCAGCTTAAGAATCCTTTCAATGGGGTTATTTTTGATGCTTTGAAAGCTTTCAGGCAAAAATCAGTTAGTTTTTATTTTAGGGACACCTGATATGTTGAAATCTCTTGTTGCCCTTTAAGTATTCTCAAATGAATAGAATTAGTTATTCACAAGCACAAAAATCGAGTACAAAATTGGCCATTTTGCTAAAATTATTAGTCAGTTACTAAATTTGTAATTAAAAAGTCAAATTTTTCAAGTTGTAGAAATATTTGCAATAAGAAATTTAATCCGAATTTTTAAAAAGCATTCTTTTTATTCAAAGCACGTTTTAGCACTCTTTTTGTGAGGATAAAAATAATGTGCAGACTACTATTTACTTAGTCAAATAAACCCTTTTTTTGACAATTAATATTACGGTGGAACCTTGTATTCCTAACTAGCTCATGAAATGCCTGTAACTCATAAAGATGTAAACAAAGCCTATCACAGCCTGATCATAATTATATCGGGTCATTTTCATTGGATAACATGTCATAGAACCAATGTATGGTTGTGCTTAGAACAACGAGTCATACTATTTTACAATTTACTAATGTCATGTGGCTAACGAATATAAACAGTACTCCGCTACCTATTGGTACTATTATTTATATAATTTAAAAGTATAAGTTTTGATGCATACTGCTACACACTATTGCGCATTTTACTTTCCTTCAACATCATTCTTAAAAAAATATTCGTGTTGGGACTAATCCTCCTGTGTTTCACCCTTTGTAGCACGTAGCCATCATAAGTAGTTCCCTGTAAACGGGAAATAAGGGCACAACACTTTAACAGAACGTTTAAAGAGTGGTATTGGCAAAGGAGATTATATAAAACTCTTGCCCGGTTTCGTCGGGTTCGTTCGCAGCCGAACCGGTGGGTCAACCTCGTTGAATATTGGTGCGATTTGTAGAAGGGTTGCCTCTTAAGCTGAGAAGCGTTTGCCGACTCGATTTAATTATATGGATTTAGTGACAAAACAAAAAAAAATGTTGGTCAAAACGTCCACGTAATCTGCAATTGTTTCACATTGTGCCACATAGTGCAATCATTATAACCATCATTACAATTGCTTGAACTCATGGAAACGTAAATTCAAATGATATTCTAGATAAACCCTCGTCTTACCAACGGGGTCCCCCCCCCCCCGTGAACTTCCTCTGGTGTCGCTAAAACGCAAAAGTGGTCCGTAAAAAAGCTCCAGGTATTTTTTTTCATCCTTTCAGATCCCAAGGGTGGGGGGGGTGGTGGCCACCCAAGAATAATTTTCGAAAAATCTGGACAATACGGCTCTAAAACCTGTTTATGGTAAAAAAAGTCACTTTGCATGTTTAACACAGAATGAGGTTTGTCAGATCGCTTGAGACAGTAGAGAAAATAGCCGGGTCATTCCCTTTAAAGCCCTCTTGTAATTTGTTTGTTGTTTGTTGAGGCTATCAAAAAAGCCAGAGTATACACGACTCATCCAACAAATCTGATGACCCCCCGAAAATGATCATGCGAAGTGGGAATACTCAGAACCGACAGCAGGAAAATGTTTCATATATGAGATACAATAGCCGGCTTGTGGACGATTTTTTAACATTTGTTGTAAAAAATTAAAAAAAAAAAACATCAAATTTTTAAAATTTTTGGTAGAACGTCTTTTCTTAAATTGCCCTCATGTGCAATCATTCATTCATGAAAACATAATCCATAAAATGTATAGTTAGGTTTGGGTTTTGACTCCCTCTTTATAAGTTATACACCACTATTGCGCTGTACGTAGGATAAAAATCTTTTGTGGACTACTTTCTTGCATGGTATCGCATAAACTACTGCTTTAATGGTCTGAAAATGCACTAGCTATAAGAAAGTGATGGAATTTCATGATTGATAAGGTAGACTGGTATGTTTTTCTCAATCTTAAGTGGCATTTGGACATTAAATGGAGGCAATTTTGAGGCAATTTACTCTGGCGCGTCATCATTTTCACATCGATTTGCCCCACTACTACGGCGCACGACTATAGACATCCCTTTGCTGGGCGCTGACATGCCGCGAGTTTGGTGATTCGTAACAAAAATATCTGGTCCCCATATGTTGAAATTTGGTATTTGGTGATTTAGCTGTACTTGTGGAATATTGTTGTATTTCCTCTTGAGAGTTTTAAATGTAAAAGAAAACATGCTCAAAAGTTTGCCATTTTAAGTGAGTTTGTGGTGTCAAAACCTGTAGATGTTAATTTGATCGAAAATACCATGAATAACTTACCATGATATTTCACTCCATTTACTACTTGATTGGCGAAAGATCTGTAATGTGTGAAATAAAATTAAGGAAAACACGTCAAACAAGAATTAATTTTTCACTTTGTAGGTGATGCAATAATGATTTTTTTTTCTTATAATCACAACTGCATATGCCCCTGACTATAATCACTATCACCTCCAAAATGAAACCATAGCCTTCGGTTTAATATGCACAAGTGGCATGTAATAAATCAGACATATAGATGATCTTTGAGGGGAAAATAAATAAAATAACTCACCCTTGATGTCCGTTCAGTTTACTTCTTGAATTCGGCGGAAGAAGCTGTAATATATAAAAACACAATATTTTTAATTTTTTCGTTTTTAAAATTATTTTAACGTGTGATGCAGTAAGATGCAGTCAGTGTTGCAAAGATTTTGGCATGGTTTTAATGAAACTAAAAAATAGTTAAACTGTAATAATGTCATGAAAGTACGATTTTATTGATAAGAGATAAAAAATTATTTATATTTTTTTCTGTTGTGCCCGACGAATACAAACATGCTTCTCTATCAGGCAAGTTCAAAACTCGTTTTAGCTTCTTTTTAACCAAGGTAAAAATCAAGTGCAAATTTTGGAAATTTGTATCCTCAGAAAATCTACTCGTGTCCATTTAAATACAAATTTACCCATTAGAGTGTACGTTTGGAAAGCGAGTATCACCGATCTTACTCATTTTCATTGCAGCGCCCCACCCCTCCGAATAGATTTTGGTGTGTGTTCATTTTAGTATGCTGAGTATTTTTTTTTCATTTGCTATGAACTCAACTCTCTATGCAAGACAGGGTAAGTGTCCTATAGGTAATCATGTCTGAGGTAGTCGATAGTTCCTTGCTGATAGCCGAGAAATTTAGAGAATCAAGGTATGATTTTGGGAACCGTACTCTCTTTACGACGAATTTAACCCAAGGCGATACAATTATTAAGTGGAAGAAAGATGCCGGAGGCCGAGTTCTCTCCACGCAAAAATGTGGTGTCAACGGGTTCAATTCGTCGTAAGAGAGTACCGTTCCCAAAATCATACCTTTATTCTCATTCTTAAACAGGAATTCTCATTTAAGGTCATCTTGAACCCATTTTTCCGGGATGATTTACGCTTAAATACAAAACAGAAGGACGGCCACCACCCCGTGGAAAAACAACGACAACCCGCTTAACGCAACGATCATACGCGACAAGACGCAACGTTTGGCAGGCGCGCTTGAAAGTAGCAAAACGCGGTCTGACGCGAGCGCTTCACAACCTAAAAATAACTTCAATACGCAGCGCGTACTAACCTGGGTTCAATTAATCGAATTGAACCCGGGCATCAGCCAATTGAAATGCTTACATTTCACAGCTGTTTAAGAATAATTAATTCAGATACCTTTAAAGCACCCTGGCTTCTTGCGTTCTTGTTAGATATCCTCCCAAGGCAAATCGATTTGACGTCGTTTTGTAAATTTAATTCTTTTAAAAAATTTGGCATTTTTGAACGTAATTTTATAAAAACCGTCGACCTGTTTTCGACGTGCGAACGTCTTTTCGCCGTTCGCTCTAAACGACTAATGGGGAATTGTCTGAAAAAAAGGCACCAAGAAGGGGGGGGGGGTGTGGGGGGTGGGGGGCCCGCTGGGTCCAGAATCCAGTATTGAAGAAAAGAGTATTGTGTGTCTGCATGTAGCAGAAGTATACTTACATACACACGTGAGTTCCTGTATCCCAATATACACTGGGGAGTTGATATTGTGGACTTCCGTCCCTAGTTCCGTCTCTATTGCTCCCAAGTGTGTTCAGCTGGCGATATCTCCGTAGACGAAGCAGAAGAAGGATCCCCACCGTACAGCAACCATTAGTACAATGACTACGATGCCCATGCATATAAATTTGTAGTAACCACAAAAATTCTAAAATCAGTACTTTCAACTCAAGATATTGCAATTCTTCTCAAAGATATACTCTCGCTATTGTACTTATTGGAAAGGAATTTTTAGCGTGATTTTTTTTTTAATTTTTTAGTTTTTTGAATAATTTTACTTTGTAGAATTTTTTTGAAGTATGTTTTTTTATCATTTTCACCAGCAAGACCTGGAAGATCGTGTTAGAGACTACACACAGAATGGAAGAGGATTCCAAATCATACACCCAGACATTAACAACCCTAGTATGGAATCTCGCATGGCAGAGTGCATTTTGAAAAACAATGTCATACAAAGGAGTAAAAACGTTGTCTCAAACTACGCTTTTAACTCATTGGCATTTCTTATTTTCCTCTTTTTCTCCTTTTATGTGACAAAAGTAAGAAAGCAAACCAACTACAAATTGACAAATTTTTGTTCCGGATTTTTCGTTTTAAATACCCAATTCCTATTTTGGTACCACAAGATGCTTAGAGTTTCTTCTTTCCATTGTATCAAAATAAGTAACAATCTTCCCGTGATGACGTCACGATGACGTCCATAAGCCAAGGAAGTATTCTCATACTGCCTGGCTTATGACGTCACATTTATGCATATGAAAATACTGGATATATCTGGAAACGAAAATTTGCATTGTTTACTTTTTGCCTAAAACCCCCATTTGGACTATTGTGTGTGTCATCTCCTAATATTTAGAGCAAAAATAGTGTGAAAATCAGATAATTCCTTACTTTTTGGCTAAAAATGGAATTTTCTCGCCTATTCTCCCCTTCTATGGATATTACAGTTTTCTTCCTCGAACTTTATCACGTCATTCTGACGTGATATGGTATGGTGGTACTCATTTTGGTATCATTGGAAGGGTACCAAAAATGGAAATGGATGTGGTAACAACACCATCCCCCCTTCGGGTCGGCGAGTGTAAAGATGATTTGTCGGTCTTGGTGATTATGAAATACTGTCTCTGTTTGTTTGCTTTTTAATACCTGTCATTTTCCTTACCGTCTCATCAGCATCCACATTTTATTATCCGTATCAAGACACTGAGCTCCGGAGGAGCCATCGGACTCTACATGTTAGTAACAGAAAAAATAATGATTAAACTAAATCAGAAAAGATCTGGTCTCTTTTTACGCCAATGCTTTGACATTAACCTTTTCGGGTACGATGAAATGGGGTCTTCTGGCCTTTCAAAACTCGCTCCTAACCCATTTACCTTTCTTGAAGCTTTTTTGCTATAGCATAATGCTGAACATTATGGTTTTTCATTCATCATTTAATGCTTTGGGCCTTGTTTCATATTGTTTTGGCCACCATTGATCCATGACTGTACATCTCCTGAACAATACTCTGATGATTGCATATATATTTCTGGCCCATTTAAAGAAAATTTAGCACAATTTTTTGAAGGGCGGCCCCCAATTTTTAAAAAACAATTGGAGAGTTTTACCGGTGCTTGGTAATGGCTATAACTATACCTGTGAATGGTTAAGCTCGAAATGTCTCATTTGTCACAAACGAAGAATTTTGTACTAGAATAATAATTACGGGGATCCCCGATAATAATCCAACGCTGCTGAACGGCCTTCCCATGTGAAATAGCCGGTAAATCGCGCATGTACGTGTCTACGCTCATCCATTAGTTGTTTTAATAGTCGGGGGCAATCAAGTTAGAGGTTTATTTTCTCGAGGTGGCAACTATTTCACATCATGGACGGACATAAACGTAAGCATTTGCAGCTCTGCCGCTAAGTCCATCTGGATTGCCATTCTAATACAGAATCGCTTATTTTGTGATTAATACGCATTTTTAGCATTCTCGTTGCAGGTATAGTTTCTTAGACATTACCAACGTAACTGGTGCAAAAATAATCAAATGGTGAAAATTGGGGGCGCTTTTCAAAAATGTGCCATATTGGCTTTAAGCTTATTTTCATATTTTGATATTTTTGCGTTCTTTTATTTTGACCTCTGACCCTCAACACAGTAAGTCTCCGGAAGTAGTCATACCATAAACATTAATGTATTTACTGGGCCCACATTGTATAACGTTTTTCGCCCTTTCAACACCTTTCAAATTAGACCACATTTGGCCGTCAAATCCACACTTCCGAAACCTGATAAAGTAAGTTGAAATGTCTTAAATATGTTAAACATACTTTAAGATATACTTTTACAACCATGTACTTACACAGACATGGCAGAATCACCGGATCTGCCGGGCAATATTCATGTTTTCCCCCCAACACTTGCAGGACATAACGCTTAAAATAAAAGAACAAATACTAAGTGATATGTGGGAGTTGAAAAAAGTCTTTTTGCTTGACAAAACTTTTTTTTCGCCTTACAGTGCAGTAGCCCTGTTAAGTTTAAAAGAAAGACGGTAAGTTTGATTCTAATGTGGTTTTAACAATTAATTTTAAGCTATTAAAGCCTAACTGCACATTCATTTTGGACATTTTCTCGAAAATGTATTTCACACACACTGACAAAAAGTAATCCATCATGCAGATAAGAAATATTTTTAATCACAATAGAATTCCATTATTGTATCAGGATTTCTCCATTAAACATTTAGGCCGGTATTCACAAAAGCTGGTTAACTTTAACCCAGGATTAACAGGGTTTTACCCACAAATCATGGGTTAAATTCATGTTTATTCTCTATGGGATATTTAACCCTGGGTTAAAATTAACACTGGGTTAAAGTTAACCGCTTTTTTGATACCGTGTGAAAGAAATCGTCCGTCAGGTATCATAGCCGGGCTCATAACGACAACGAATAACGAAGCGTGAAAACAATGTTGCGTGAAGAGTCAACTAAATCGATTGCCCTATTGTTCACCAATTGTTCCCGGACTGTGAGCCGGAGACTTATCTCCTGCCACAGCCTCCTTAGAGTAAACCCGTACAATCCATTTAGCAAAGCGGCTATTTAGAGGTAATTTTCTTGGCACTCTTTCTAGTCTGCGTTCTTTTTGAAACGACCAATTACCGTCGCTATTTTTCTTTTATCAGTCTGAGTTATAGAACATGGCAATCAAATTCAACCTTTTACTTTCTGTGGACTATATCATATGTTGAAAAAATCCACATCTTTGGCATTAATAGGCCATGTGTAGTAAAGAAAAGACCCCTTGTACAATTTGAAATTATTTTGATATTATTTTTTTTTTCTGGCATGTTGGCAATACTTTTAGGCAAGCGGGACGAAAGTTTGACAATCACAAAAGCGTCAATGGTCCCACAACATCAAAAGTTTGTGCGAAATTAATAACAACATCCGGAGCATACCCCTTTAAAATCTGCATAATTTGCATATGTAGAAAATGATTTTTTTTACCTAATTTGCAAGCGCAATTGCATAAAAGGGTGTTCCAGCGGGAAGTTGGGCATTTTCTTCTGTTACATTAAATGCAGAAAAGCTACGGACATGTGGTTTTTTGCATAATGTTAGGAATGCATTACTCTATCAACATATAGTAGAAGTTTTCCAAAGTTAGTTACTAAAGGTTGTTAAATTTGTATTTTTCGTGCAAAAAATAGGTTTTTAAATAGGTTCGTCAAGTTTCGGTTAATTTCTGCTTACATAATAACCTTTGCATTTGTTTTAGTTCAAACAAACAACACGTTTATGAACAGTCTACACTGTAAATTTGAGCACCAGAAACAACGCGGTTGTCATGTAATTAAAAAAATTCTACGTAGCCCCTTGTTTCATCATTGTGTAGAAAAATACCAGGTCAGGCTGCTGCATGTTCTAAGTCGTACACCTTATTATTCGGTAACGCCTGGTTAAATACCGAGCAATCACGCATTATCAGATATACCAACAAATGGTCTTCATTGTCGCAAGCATGTTTCTATGATAAGAACTTAAGTCCTCTCTATTTCTATTATGTCTTTTCCCAAATTTCATAACATCATCGTCAATATGAATTAGTAAATTGGTGATTGATTGCGAAACGTTCTTCAATATTTTTAAATAATCAGTGAATCCACGCAATCTTGAATTAAAACATAATAAAAAAGAAAATTATAAAATAGAAACGGTAATTACGGATTTCCAAAGGAGACAAAGGGTATTGCAAATCTATACACTTTGAAAAGGCTAAAGGACAAAATAAATTCTTCAGATAATTTCATCATTAATAAAACCGCAGGCCTATCTCTAAATTTCTTGCATTAAAATTTATTCTAATTGGATTTTATCAGTTTAGATTAAAATTTAAATCAAAATGAACTGAATATAAATGTTAAGAGATTAAAAAGTTTAATCTAAATTCAGATTTTTCGTTCATTTTAGTCTAAGAAATTTAGAGATTATAAAGGAGGTATCGCGGTATTTTGATACCTCCTTTGGTCTTTTATATACATAGCAAGACCGTGTTAGACATTCTATGAGTTTTTATGATTTTTAGACCAGTAAGTTGTTAAACCAATCTAGATTGCATATTTTGGTACGGATGATCCAGGACAGACAAGGCCAACTCTGCTCGCCCCTTTCTACAAGTCAATTTAAAACAATGAAGACAGAAGAAGAAAATGAATGAAAAGGAAATCAATAGCTGTATTGCACAAAATAAACAACCCAAACACGGTAATTATAATGTGTTTGACGGATAATGGTGACGAACTTTTCTTTCTCCAGAATGATTTACTGTAAATGTCTTTACTTTAAAAAGACAGCAGAAAACATATTATAAAAGGCCTTCAATTTGGGCGAGCGAAGGAGTCGCCAGATTTTGAAATTTGTTCCAAATTATTTCCTCTATATAGGGCTTTGCCGACATTGAAAGGCGCTCCAATAAAATCAATCTCCACGGCACCTACATTTGAATCATACCGCCACGAAATGTTCCAACAGGCAATCGACGACAACGTCACATTCGAGATATCGGCGATTGAAGTTTTCGAGCATTATGAACTTGCATATCTAAAATTTGAAACATTTTAGGAAAAAATGATTTTATGTGGACATTGTGGACATTGAAAATTTTCATTTTTGAGCACGATTTCCATTCAGTGTCCTTTGTTTCATTGTCAATTTAATTACAAGTGATTGGTCTGTTTGCAAAAACATAAAAAACGTCCTCTGTTTATATGTCAAGGAGGAGATATGAACATGAGATGTTGGCGTACTCAAAAAGAGCGATTGATCGCATCAGGCGGTGGTATTCAACATTTGAAACATACTTTTGCCTGCGGAGGGGCGTTAGAAATGACTAGCTTTTGTAGGTTTTATAAGGTGTCATTGTCTCTTTTACAGGCAAAATACTGTGCCAGTGAGATAGAAAAGAGGAATGATGAGGTTCTACAATTGTATTTTGGTAGTAGAATGAGTTAATCAAATATTTAATTACTCAATGTAAAATATATACATCAAGCTATAAATATATTTTCAGTTAATTTACTAAATATACAGTTATTTGCATGGAAAACCTGTAAAAGATGGATTTTACGGGGTTTGGTTGGAAGATGGCTGCAAGAATTTTCTAGTATAAAATGTATAGCATTTTTTCGGGTAAAAACTTTATACTTAATCGTATAATTGAAATCATAATACTGAATGTACGATAATATTGATACTCGAAAAAAAATTCAGTTGTAGTCGTTTTCTACGCTGGTTATGGACAGAAAATTACGTATTTTGCTGTATTTCAAAATTGTAGCATCGGCCCACCTGTGTAAGTACAGTACCTAAGGGACATCCCAAGCGTAGGTCTAGCGTTTGAAACCCTGGGTGGTTTTGTGAATATGGACATAATAACTTTCAAAACGTTAAGTGGAAGAAAGTTGTGATTTAGGGTTATTGCTTGAAGGTGTATATTTGATACTTTTTCGGCGGTAAACCGGAATAAGAGTCACTAGTTTATCAGAGGAGGGAAAGCTTTATCTGACTATCAAGTTATTTATTATTTGTAGTTAAATTTACGAGGCGTTCGGACGAAAAGCACTTTAATTGAGATCGACACAAACAAAAACGTGTTTAAATGAATACGTATTTTCAGATACAATTAAACTAAAAAACAACGCTTTTTTAATCATATGGTATCTTTACATTTCTAGTTATTAAATTTTTCAGTTCGTTCCCCCCAACTGTCCACTGAACTAAATACAAGAGTCATGTAGTTTTACTACTTGCAAGTAACGAAAACCATAGGAAGAGTATACATATTGTGAAAGTTTGAATTTCAAAAATATAAAAAAAATCGTAAAAATAAAAGCTTCGGAGTGTATATACAGAAACAATTTGAAAAGGAACTTGATATTCCCATGGTATTATTTAATTTTTTGTCATCAAACAGATCATTGCGTATATGTTTTCACCTTTGGAGTAATAGCACTCTTAGAGTAGTTGATCTTATACTGTTTAGTTGTTGAAAACTTTCTATGAGTAAAAAAAAACTAACCATTTTGAGGTGAAGATGGCAGAATCTGCCGACAAGACTTTCTGGACGTTTGATTTCACTTCAAATGCCATATTTTGATTATCCCAAGAGGTGATTGATTGATGAAAATGCAGAATGAGAATTTTCTATGTTTTAAGCATCTTTCGTTATTGGAATGGAAAAGGAAAAATAATTTACTGTATTATCCAATAAGGTATCGGGTGGTTGAATTCAATTTTAATGGAATTAATTGCAATAGTACCTTTAACGTTACCAGAATCATGTATTTGAAATTGAGATTTGCTGAAAATGTGAATGATATTTGTTACATGTACTCAAAAACCATATTACTTTATTGCGCTATTTAGTAAAAAAGTATAAATTATCAACGTTCGGAAATTATTAATCTACTAAGTTGCTGGAACTCAAAATAATATCTGGGAAAATATAGGAAAAAAAGAGGAAAAAACGAAAAGATTGTGATGTTCTTTGTCTTACTTGGCGATTTATCTTAACCCTCGTCACGAGGGGGGGGGGGGGGGTGGTTAGCACCCCTTCAGGTTTTCCCTCGGTCGCTAAAAGCCCCCCTTTTGGTTGCAGATTATTTATGTAATTCTCAATTGACATATTTCGCTTCCTTTTATCCAAACAAAACATCACAGGTGTATAGGAAAGATAAAGGTGATCCCAAAGAAAAGGTAGGATTCACATGGTTCATGGGGAAATGACTAGTTTTTATATGAGACATTCTAGTGCTATAATAGGTTGTTTGAGTCGCTCTAAAATTGCGAAAATATCAATTTCCACCCTTATTCAGCATTTTCGCACTTTCCTCAACATATGACGTCATAGTGACGTCCATAATGGGATGTTGGTACTTATTTTAATACAAATGGAAAAAGAAACGCTAAGCTATCCTTTGGTACCAAATTTACAGGAATCGGATTCCAGTAACGGAAATACAGGGAGTGGTAACCACCCCACCCCCTTCGGGGAGTTTTGTTTAAAAAAAGGCTCGGGAGACGAGGGTTAATTTGGATGTAAATTTATCATGTAAGTAACTTTTAACCAGGTAAGCCTATCTACTATGAACTTTTCAGAATCAAACCTGGACCCTTGATTATAAACCCAAATACCTATAACCACCGATACTATGCACCATAAAAGGGAATAGAAAGCACATTGAATTTATGTATAGACATTATTTTCCTTTCAAATTAATATATTGTAAATTAAAATGGACAAATATAATACCCAAACGTGAAAGGGTTTAAACAAGAGGTTTTGAACTACTATAAAAAAAAATTGAAGGGAAAATAGGCTCTACTACATTAGTGATGTTATGTCCTTTCTGGGGTTAAAAAATTATCTGTTGTTATAACTTTGAACTATTAACTTAGCTGATTTGAATCTTTGACTTTATTACAACTTCACAAATCAATTAATTTGCAGCAACAGTGGTTTGTTTGTAAACGGAGGTAAATGTTACTATTTTGCACAATTTACCGTAACTTACTACATGATGTTTGTGTTATCACTTCTAAAGGAAAAATAAGGGTATTTTGTGAAATGATTTCATAAAACGTATAGTTGCATCATTACAAAAGAAAAGATCCTTTAACTATTATGCTAAAAAACAATAAAAAATACTAATAAATTAAAACTCAAACTGGCGCGATTAAAAACTGATAAACGTAGGTTCCTTTTTGCCGTGCTCATGCCCGGATTCGTCTCTTAGAGGGCAAGCATCTTACAATCTACGTTTGGTAAAGAACACATGCAGCTAAAATGCATATTTTTGTTTTATACCATACTAACATGCATCTTGTATTTCCGAAAGAACGTGCCGGCCCTCTTCACAGTAAAAAAAAAGGATAAGAATAGAAAGACTTGCACGTATTAAAAATATAGGTGAAAATACCTTTTTGTCCAAATTTTGTGGTTTTTTGCTTTTTGTATTGT
This sequence comes from Ophioderma brevispina, assembly GCA_023653785.1. Lineage (NCBI taxonomy): Eukaryota > Metazoa > Echinodermata > Ophiuroidea > Amphilepidida > Ophiodermatidae > Ophioderma > Ophioderma brevispina. The sequence continues at coordinate 7,303 of JAMKCH010084908.1, read as the reverse complement.
TATTTTGTATTTGAACTTTGAATTATATCAACATTAGACTAAAATTGTTATACACTATTATGATTCTCATATTATAAGTTATTTACGGAAAAAATACTGTAAAACGTTCTAGCGACAAATACGTGGGAGAATTCTGCCAACAAAATCCATAAACCACAGCTTTATAGTTTCCATTCAAAGTCACTTTATATTTTACAGTTGAAATGGATATGTTTTACCCAAAATTAACTGAAATTTTACAGTATATGTTGCCGGGGGGGACGGCCTACTAAGTGGGAGTGTCAGTGCGTTTTTTATTCTCTACACATCAACAATTATGTAATAACTCGCCAAATATATATTTTTCAGTCGTGTGAATTTGAATTCAGTTTTAACAAGTATACTGTAATTTTCGTAGTAATGATTCGGCCGAATTGCTTGTCAGTAAAATTAATGGAATGGAAAATTATAATTTTTGATGTGTGGCAAAATCGGTCTAGGATACAAGCTACACACATTTTACATATATAAACTTCGACCAGACTTCTAAGCCCCCCCCCCCCCCCCACCCCCCCCGTGTTTGATCAAGCGAGGAGATGAATATCGCAGTATCCCATTGATAGCTCACTTAATAAGCAGCCCGTGCGGTGGTTGTCAGATACAGCAAACAGATGAATACAGATTGGGTCTGTTTGGGACGGACTTTATTTGGAGTTTGGATATGATTGCCCAAAGTGAAAATCTATTATATCCTTTAAAAATTGGAATGAGTTTTGCTTCAAATTTGGTATATGAAAAGAGCTTGTGATATTAAATATCCTATATGCAAAAAACTCAATTTCGCCAAAATGGTCGATTTGCCTGTTTGGAGAATTCATGTAGATTACATATTTACCACAGGAAAGGAATCATCATGAGCGAGTTCTTTGGTTCTTTTCATATTATATTTTGAGCTACGGTTTGGCAGCTATTTTGACAAAGTAACAAATAGAACCTGTTTTCTTTCGGTGAAAAAAGCGGGAGAAAAAGCCAGATATAGAAGGTACAATGATAAATGCGAGTTTCTCAATTTGAGATTTTTTTCCAAAACTTTGTTCTCAAAGCCGGAGAAAGAAATGCGGCTTCGTTTAGTTTGAAAAAAACGCCGTGCTATTCGAATTGAAAACAAAAAAACATTTTTTTTTTTTTTTCATTTGAAAAAAGAGTTTATAGATTCGAAAGATGGGAGAAACCTTGTTTTCGATCGAAAAAAAAGTTTTCCTAAACCGTTAAAAAACTTTATATCGGCTTTGGTTTTAAAAGTAGTTTTTCGATTACAAAACCGGTTGGTTTACGATTGAAAAGTTAAATTTAGCTAAAGGAAACGATGTCATTTGAGTGGCTATTATGCACATATCTACGCAATGTATATACACAATAGAGAGAACATTTTTTCGCCGAAAAAAAAGGTTTATCGGTAAAAAATGATGTTGTTAATGTGCCAACCTGGCAAGATGTGGGCACAACAAGCTCTACATAATAACATTTTGAGACTAACTTTTTTGGGGGCGGGGGGGGGGGGGTATGGTAGGTTGGTAAGGGAAAAAAAAATCGCCCGCCAAAAGAAGGTTGTCTAAAAGGCCCAATAAAGGAAATTTCCGGCGTGGGGGTATTTTTTCTAAAAAAAACATAGCGAATACGTTTTTGATGTAGGAAGCTATTGTGCTACGTAGAAAATTCTTTTATTGCGTTTTAAACAACTTTTTATTTTTAATGTTTGCATGTTTGTATTAATGTTGTTTTTTATCATTACTAATTTTTTTTTAAATGGTTTTAAAACATCTTGAAAATCATTAAAAAAGAAATGAACTCAAATGTGATTTTTACGTATGCGAGAGGGAAGCTGAGATGAACCCTTTTCTTGACCTCAGCTCTATTTTGAGGTAGTATATTTTTTTTTTTTTGGGGGGGCGGATTGGTCGAAAGTGGATTATTTGTTTTAAGATGTAGACCATTTAGACCATGGAGTTGATTGCCTCGAAATTGGAGCCCGATTACCAAAAATGTCACTTTTTAAGAAAAGAGACTAAACTTTGATCGCTTTTGAATTCACAATCTTCAAGAACATTTTTGGATACCAATTTCAGTTACAAAATAATTAAATTTTACTATTTTTTTAATATCAAATGTAAATTTTACCACAAAATCTTCAAAGTGTTGAAATTTTCACTCTTTTGGAGAGTAAGCCCTGTAATTAAAAAGTGAAATTCACTCTGTGATTTTAAGAAGAGTATGTGATCGCCTGCGAATTCCGATCCATATCATCCACTTTGCCCTGAAGGAGAGGACCAGTTATTTTATATAAAGGTTTTTATTTTGATTTAATGGACCCTTCCCCAATAAGCCCGCGGAACAAAAAAAACATGGCATAATTTAACCGTTTGATAGAGAGCTATAAAACGGGATTGTGAAATCATAGATGTAAACCTTTGTAAATTAATATTGGGAGTCTTTTCGAGACGAAAACCAAAATACCTTTAGTAAAATGAGAAAATGGTAGTTTCTTCAGACATTTGACAACTTCCGGTAATATCGGGGGGCTATTTTCTGACTAAGGCAGGGCGTAGCCGGGGGGGGGGGTAAGGGGGGTGGGTTGGGGGGGTGCGGGGGGGTGCAGGGGGGGGGGTCGGGGTGCGACGCACCCCCAAAAAAGTGGACAAAGGTTCGCTTTCTGATGTTGAAGGTCCGCTTGTCATTTTCAAGGCGTCGCTTTGTGATGTTATGAAAAAATTTGCCGCTTGCCCATAATGGTGTGTTGTAAGGGTTGTGCGGCACGGTATATGAAATGAATAAGAAGAAAGCAGTGGTTTAATTGCATTAGCACGCGGGTTCTTGTACGTTTTCTCAACGCCGCGATGATGTCATTGATTCTTCCCCCCACCGCCCCCCTTCAGCATATGGACACACCGGTGAAAAATTTTGGGGCAACGCGACGCAAGCGAGCCGAAAAATTGGTTTGTGGGTAGCAAAAAGGTTTCTCACTTTGAAAACCGCACCCCGTCCGCCACCCCCCCCCCACCCCGCCCCAACACACACAAATCAATTCCTTGGGCTACGGGCCCGTGATCTGCATGGACCTTATAAAGGAAAACTGTGCTTTTGCATATAGGACGACTTCTTAAAGAATTTTTGTCCAAACTATTTTGAGTTTGCTTTACACGCCCTTAACGAATAGCATATCTCAAAACCGTTTGTTTTTGGGTAAATCAAGAATTTTGTTAATGAATGCGGAGTAGTGTGCACGGGGGGCGGGCCTGCGGCGGGCTTAGGTTCGCATAAATGAACCATTAGAGTTGTGTATAAATTTCTCTGTACACCATTTAAACGGGTTCACGACCACTTTATTTATGAATTATTTTCTAACTTAACATTTTTATGGCATGGGTGTAAATTTCTCGATTTATAGTAGTAGTATATAAATTTTACTCTAAAAACCAAAAATTCTTTTGACTGAAAATGAGGGTATATAGTTGCATTCCGAATAGGGCGGGGGGAAAGCGGGGGTGGGGTCGTGGAAGCTTGCCGTAAGCGTCCTCCTAAAGCTTACGACCCACGCTGTTCCTAAAATTGTTCAAGAGTCACAATAACTGTTAAGTGCACCTTTCCCCTCAGCCATTGACTTACAATATCTTTCAGTAAATAAAACGTTGTTTTTTTCAGATGGGGCAGATGCCTTCACTGCAATTAAAATTGCTTACAGGGTGAGTCAAAAAACAAACTTGACCCGGGATGTGGCCACAATTTTGAGTTTTTAAATAATATATGTATAAGTATGTGATATCATCGGAAAGCTTTGTCATTATCTTTAATTTGCTGCAATGTCATTTCCAATCGGTTAAGGATAGGCCGACGCTCGTACTTTTGAATCAAGTGTCCGGTTTTCACCCTATCCACGGATTCCATTTGAACGCACGGCCGCCCGGAAAGCAAAATGTGATTCCGTGCCAGTGCAGAAAACCGACTGCTTGATTCAACACGACTGTAAACTCGGTCTATACCTAACCGAGGTTGTGAATGATCTTTGCAGAAATTAAAGACATTAATAAGCTTCGATGCTATCACCATATGTTAGATTCTTGTTATTGGAAAAATTCAAAATGGCGGACATAATCAGGGTCAAGTTTTTTTCTGATCACCTGTAATAATATGTTTTTTTTATTAATCTTCAACACTTGAGGCCTACGTATTTTGAAATAATAGTTTAGGATAAACGATCCCTAGGGCTAGCTACCTTTTTGACCACATTTCACTGGAAACCCTGAGGGTGTTTGATCATACCAAATGCAATGTAGTGTGCCTATACTGTACTGTACAAATCTTATGTCAGTACTTAGGAATTAAAAAAGTGTTCAAAAGTAAAGAACCAACAGACATTTCATGATTAGGCAAAATATTCCATAAGTACTAACGCTTTATGGGGGCTAAAATGAGCATAAAAAGTCAGGATTTTTATGACGTTTTAAAACACTGTTAAATGTGCCACAAAGGCATTTAGAAGCTAAAAAATGTTGGCCGGTATTCACAAAAGAGGGTTAACTGTAATCCAGGGTTAAACCGGGTTTAAATCCACGATCAGGGGTTAAATTAAGGTATCCATTATGGACGGTATTAACAAAGAGGGTTAACTTTTTAATCCAGGGTTAAACAGAGTTTAACCAACGACACAGGTTCAATTCCATGTTTTCCTCTTATGGGATGTATTAATCCAGGGTTTAACATTAACAATGGGTTAAAGTTAACCGCTTTGGGAATACCGAGCTATGGGATTTAACCCAGGTTAAATTAACACTGGGTTAAAGTAACCCGCTTTTGTGAATACCGGCCATAGTGTTAGTGTGTCGCAACACAAGAACGTCATGCGATGGCGGATCCCGTGTTTAGAATGAACACATAAACGTCAAAATGTATGGAAATGTCGTTCTAGAATCTAAGCATCCTGAACACTAAAATGTTGTCAGAAAATTAGAATGCATTAGACCGCGTCTCAAAGTGAGACAACATAATGTGTTATACGTGTTCGACCCAGAACCACATGGATTAACAGTGTTGAAAACAACATGCATATAATATCAGACGGAAACTCAGTTTTCTCCTATTTTATATTGGGCATAGCATCTGAGCATACCTGTAGACCATTCTATTTCATACCAATCATAAAATGTGGACATTGTATAACAGAAATATAGCATTTACTAAATATGCGTAATTTCGCTGGCTACTTTATTATGGTGAGCGCTATTAAAAATATATATTTAGCATTATGAGTATTCAGAGCTCAATCACGTTAATATGACCCTAAAACACAACAATAGTTTTTCAAATTTACTCCAGACTAGGCTAATAATGTTAAGAAATTGGTGTTTGCCGTTAACTGTCGCAAGCATAAATTTTGTCATGTTTAAGGTGCCCCACCCGTAAAAAATACAATTGTCTGTGTCCATACGGAAGGAAAGGACATACCCAACATATCTTGATTCCAAAATTTCATTGATTCCGACACACCAATTTTAACTCGAGCGTATAATTGTGAATATTAACATAAGGGTACAAAGATTTTCCGTTTTAAAACCATAAAACAAACCATAACTTGTAGCATTATAATGGTATAGAGTTCAGCCAAAATCTTGCAGGGGAATGGAAATATTACAAGGTTTTAGTAAAAGCAAAATCTCGGCCTTGCATGGGGTTGAGGGTGGGGTCGAGGATGAGGATCGGGTGTACTCCTAAGATTCTGTTTCTTGTAGCCCAAGTCTTGTCGTTCCCGTGCCGGGCCAAACGTCCGGTATGAGGAAATCCGGAGCATGTTTCTTAATCTTTTCGGTAGATTTCCCCGATTTTTTTCAAAGATTCTGACGCCCTTTCCACAACCTTTACACTCTAAGACAAAAATGCTATGCTAAAGATTCAAAACTTGTCCTCTTAGGAACCTTTTGTGGTTCATCAAATTTTTAAGATACAGTTTTGAGTTCCATCTTGGGGTTCCATATAGAAGGGACCAAAAAGTTCTAAGGCCGCATTTTGTTTAGGTACGAGCTACCGTGACAATTGTTTGCGTGTTGTTGAGTCTGTTGTTTGTTTGCAGTTGTATTTATGTTCCTAGCATTTCTTCATGATGGATATAATATTTCGGACAAAACTGCTCATTGAAAGCATTCATTGAAATCCTTGAACTAGAAATTCATTGCCAGTTTCAAGACTTGAAAATTCCATAAACGTTGATCTTAATATAGGCCTACATATGTTAATAGATTTCACTATGGTTTTGTTTTTATAAAGTGGTGTGGTGGTTTGAAAGCAATACACGCATGTGACCCAATTGTTTCAAGAACAGAAAAAACATACGGAAAACATTAGCGTTTTTTTCAGGTGTTTGGGATTCGAGCAAGAGTGTAATGGGCCGTTTTTTTGGAAAAATGTGGCTACTTTTGTGGGATATTGGGCCAAAGTGGATTGCCAATAAACACGGCCGTATTTTTACAAAATCTAATTGAAATCCGTATTTTGCCTCAATTACGATTGCAAAAGCCATGTATGATTTTTATTAAATTTAGATATGTGGGAGGTCGGACGGTCTATCGCCGCTCCATAAAGGTCCCGCGTTGAATTCGTATTCATTAGCTCAGAGCTTGCAAAATGATAATGATTATAGCGAACAAACCAGTTGGTGGTACAAGTCATTTAAACGAACTTCTTTTGTTTTTCGGGTTCCCGGTTCTCATCTACCAGAACATAAACCTGAAAGACACAAATTTTGCGTAATATGTGATTTGCTCACAGCGGAACACCCTCCACTGTTCAGCGTCAACACTGCGGACCGATCAATAAGGAAACAACGCTGGTTGTTACGCCTCGCAGATCGTAAAATATAAAAAAAACAGATTTTGGAGTTTCATGCACTCTGAGAAACGCAAGCCCTTTGCTCGGCGCGACGAAAATTCAACCAAACACTTCAAAAATGCTCACCGTTTTGACAAAAGGTTATAAGATAACCATATTATCAAGCAAAAGTACAAATATATATGTTTGTATAAAAGTTTATAGAAAGAAAGATGCATCTAAATCACAAAACAATAATGTAAAATCTGAAAATATCGACCTGTTGCATTATTATATACAAAGAGATATGTCAGTTTCTTATATTATAGTTTGGTAGTTATTGGCTAAATTTTAAAAAAGAATTGAAATCGTAGCTCTGTAATTGAAGTTTATAGTCTTTTTCGTTAAATAATACGTTTGCATTTCTAATTTCGTATGCATATTGTATGCCAATAGCCTATATATTATT